>JAZHYW010024735.1:0-65987 GCA_037355805.1 Ixodes ricinus | reverse complement strand
TAGTTATGCTGCATATTCCCTATTAGCCCTATCCAGCCTTCATTCAGCAAAGAAAGTGCAATGCCAATAATTGTCGATACCGCGTGTGCGGCCTTAGAGGAATTCAGGAGACATTTTTATCCGGCATGACAATTCTGGCCCTTACACAAGTCTTAAAATCCACGACACACTAGACCCATTTTAAAAGTCCATCGAGCGACTATTGGCGGCCGCCATTTCTTGGACACGAAGTGCGTAGTTGGATGCGAGTCATCGCCGATCGCTAACGAAGCGCTCGTTTCCAATACGAGCCGAGCCGAGTTCACGCCGAACCCTGACGCGGCTTTCGCGTCCAATAAAAAGCTCGGAGTACGCGCCCAGGCCATAGTGGACAGGCAACAGGGCGCACATTTTGAAAAAGGCTCTAGTGCCAGCTTTTGTTGGGCTGTACTCCCCCATACTCCAATAGTCGGGGAGCGGCACCGAGAGAATTCTCGTGGAAGCGTAAAATCTAAGAAATTTGATGCATTGACTTTCGCGGAATGTTTTAGGTCATCCAGTCGATGCGATCAGCAAAGAAAGCTCGGCGAATGGCGAGGTTGAAAATATAAAAAATAAACAGTTTGCAATATGACATTGTGCCTGACATACGCACGAAAAATATTGTGCTCAGTCTCCCAACGCAGTCTGTTTTATTTTAACGTGTAAACACATTTTTTTGTTTCTTAATTTGCGGAGCTCGACGTTTTACTGCAATTATTCGTTCTTTCAAGAGCTTTGTTCGAAAGTTGAGACACTAGATTTTTCAACAGTGAGTGACTATAAGAAAGGCACAAGTAAATCATCCGTGATTGCAACCACACCAAAAGGGTATTTGGTAATGAATGCGATTTAATACCAAAAAACAAAACGATCCATAGAGAAAATCATCAATATATCTCAGAAGAGGCCGCTCAAATAATTTAGGCAGCTTCACGACAAGAAGCAGTTATCCCAAAATGTTTTGCAACAAACGTTTTGGTTTTTTTTTAGTTTTGTTGTTATGTTTATACTCGACGTTCATTTCCTTAAGTTTACTTCTTTTTTAATTGTTGACCGACATCTTCAAGACTCCACATTTAGACGTATATCACGATCTTATTTTTTAAGTGCATTTCAATTCTACTATATGAGCAGTTTTAGCAAGGTTGAGAGAGTGTCATTGTGCTACAATGCTCCTTAAGTATTTGCTGGCCTTCGTACTCATGGGGCGCCCATTGAACGAAATTGATGTACACATGGCGACACTGTTAGCGCGAACACGACATCGGCGCCTTTTCGCATTTTATCAGGAAATAATATTAGTGGGCACACAATTTTACCCCTTATATTAGAGCCCTAGATGAGCTCTTCCTATACCAATAATATATTTAATGACAGCCCTTCTGTTCTAAAGGAAAAACACAAAAAGACTGGCGATCGCTTGTTCGCGCTAACAGTGTGGCGCTCTGTACGGTCACGTTTATAGAAATACAAGCTTGATAATGCTGACAGAGAGTGGTAAGCCCGTAATGTGCGATAGGCCTTCCAGTGAAGAAGAAAAAAAAAACCTCATTGAAATAGTCGTGTCCCCGACTCTAGGTAGCTCGAATAAAGATATAAAAAAACCTGCATAGCTCAGTCGGCAAGCCCTTGGCCCACATCTCAAGGTGGTGAGACCGATACTTAACACGTAACTAAAGTCTTTTCCTTTTTTTTTAATAATGGCGTTACGTTTTTAGTTGTTTAGAGCCAAACATTACAGAACTATGTAGAAATCGTCTGATAAAACACATACGGTGTTAATAATGAACATCTATATTCATCTACCACAAAGTGTAATGTTACGTATCACGACACTGTTAGAGCGAACAAGAAATCCTATCTGCCGATTTTCATTAAGTTCTTGAACGTTTTCCTGTAACAGCCGGCTGCAATGGCCGGCCATAATGGGTGGCTGTAATGGCCGATTGTAACGAAAAGCCTAAGCGGAAGAGCGTTGACGCCCATAGGAAACGACATAAAAAGACTTCAGCCTCCGGCAAGATTTGAACTGACCACCTCGAGATCTTGAGCCAATTAAGTGCTTTGCAAACCGAGCTATCCAGGGTTCCTTTTATACTTGCGTTTTGGCAAAAAAAAACAAAAAAAAACTTTTTTTTTGTATTGAAAAGAATACAAGTACGTTATATACCATTTCATACACATGATGAATTAAAATATTTGTGTCACGTATAAGAAAAAACCATGCCCTCACCCCAGTAGGCAGGTTTGTAATAGAGAACGCTGTTGCATATGATTATAATGCAATTAAATGAAAAGGTTCAAGCGAGCTGGACAAGAATGACGAAAGTAAACCCTGGATAAGGGAAACAAAAGGGACAAAGGACAAACACAAATCTCCATACACAGCAAGGTGAATGGTGCACGACCTTTCCCCGATATCGAACCCATACCCAGACCAGGCGGAATGTTTCGGTCGCGCACCAGTCACCTAGTTGTGTTTGGAGATTGGTGTTTGTCCTTTGTCCCTCTACTTCCCCTTCTCCAGGGTTTACTTTCGCTCTAGCTTTGCATACTCAGAGAATAGCGTCCTGGCCAATGCGCATGCGCCTTCGAATTCTACCTAGGTTGCGCGCTTTGCGTGCGTTATCTTATTGTGCGCTATTTTTGGGGAAATTGCGTATGGACGCAAAGAGTGTTTGCGCTCCTCAAAGGAGAATCCGTGATAAAAAGTTGGCAAAGGCCAAGTCGAGCACAGCGACAAAATGGCGGCTGCCAAAACCGCAGCGGCGGCGGCTTTGGCGTCGCAGTGAGCGCGACGTAGGCGGGATCCTCGCACCTGCGATTTTCAACACAGACGACATTGCACTCGGTTTGGAAAACCCAGTAGAGTAGGCGACAATCGCCAGTAACTTGATGCTTGCGACACGCGAACGTATTTCGGAGAAGGTATGGTTTGCGAAGGTTAGTTCACGAGACCTCTCTCGCCGAGGCTACGCAAGCGGACACGACCGGTCGACTGCTCCCGTCGCACTCATATTTGAACAAACCTAAAATATTACTCTCAATCCCCCCCCCCCCCAAAAAAAAAAAAGGTTTTATCTTTTTTTCATTTTAGGTCACAGCATGTCGGGCGTGAAATGAAAATTGTGACTCAACCTCGGTAACGTTGCGACCGCGAGATGCTTGGGCTTTTTCGTTGCGACGGAGAACCGCATTCTTAAACTCACTTGAGTGGCGTGCGGGAACACAAGCGCTAAATTTAACGCTAAATTGCGCTAAAATTGCGTACGTTTTTTTAAAACTTCATCATAACGTTATGAGATAATTATTATCCTCTTTCAGCTCGCCGCTCGTGAGGCCGGCCTATAGGATATAAAGTGAACCAATCAGCTGTTTGACTATTGCTGTCCATTCATCGTTTTTTTTTTATAACATGTTAACATACTTTGACCGATTTGAACCGCAACATTTTTAAATTTCACCCAAGAAGGTTTTGCTATCCCCAGTTATTTATCTACTTCGTGTGTTTTCCTTAAACTGTGGAGTCCTAGAACTACTAAAAGGAATCGAATGGTATCAATCTGGTAAGCGGAAAGCAGATAACGAAACGATGCTTGTTCAGCATTGAAATCATTTCCCCGCCTCCTCTTAACAACGTTTCAAAAGAACACAGCGTGAGCACAAAGAACGAAAGCATGTGTGAGGGTCTCAGTTACATGACAAAGGCTACAAATTTTGGTTCCGTATACATCGGTTCCACAAGAGTGCAAGAGTTGAGCCATTCCAAAAGAGAAATAGTACGAGAGAGAAATCAATAGAAGAACGACTTGGACTTCGGTGGCATTTGCATTAGCTTAGCGCCTTGTACAACAACTGTTCCGGAATTCAAAGGAGGGTCATAACTGATTACGCGAAACACTAGACCCGGAAACCGTAAAACTCGAAAATGCTTAACTAGATTTTTTCAGCGCACGAGTCTAAAGAAAATTGGTCAAACTTCGCTTTCCGAATATCTAAGGCGTTCACGACGTCTTTGTAGAAGCTCGGGAACGCTGTTAGAAGTAGTTATTGTGTTATATCCAAGAGGTTCAAAGTAATTAACTAATATTACGTTTTTACTCAACGCCAGAAAATGATGCTGCTCTTGTCTGATAAACTTCAAGCTGGCAATTAACTGTCTCACAAAGATGTTTCCTATGCCCAGTCCCCCGTCATTATTTCTTCACAACAAGTTACGTCTTCTCATTGGTTCATGTGACGACTTCCAGATGAATGTTGCAAATATTCTGTTAAATACGTTCATTGTTACTCTGCGCAACGCATACATGCAGAAGGTACAGAGGGCGACACCATTAGCGCGAACAAGCGATCGCCAGTTTTCTCTGTTTTTCACTAAGAACCGAAAGGTTGTCATCAAAGATATCATTGTAATCGAAAGAGCTCATTTAGGGCTCTAATATAAAGGGTAAATTTGCGTGCCCAATTATAATCTTCCGTAATAAATTGCGAAAAGGCGCCGATGTCGTGTTCGCAGTAACAGTGTCGCGATGTGTACGTTAGTATTGAGACGAATATTTTGCACACTGCGACTCTACCAAAAGTTGAAATACATGTTAAAATCCACATACGAACCGCGGACATGGCAATTTTGGCAACAGTCTCCCGCAAAAGAATAGTCATAGTGCAGGCGAGATGGTGTAAGCTGGACATGATGGTTAACCTGATACTGGGTTGTAAAACAAAAAAGGCGAAGGAAGAGAAAAGAAAACACGTAACGCCTCGAACCTAGACGTTACGTGTTATTTTTTACTTCTTCTTTTGACTCCTTTCGTGTTTTCTGTTTTCCTACATGAGTCACAGGTTTACCATCATGTTCAGTCTATTACATCGACTTGGAATTTTCCATTGCAGTCAACGCCACTCTGAGTAGTTGTGGCTTATATGTGGACGAGCGAATGTCTACAAAGATAGATGGGGTAATCCCCCAATTCCCCACATGTTCCGCAACTTTTTTTCTTCGTTCAAAGCCGCACCTGACACGTCACAATAGCGAGAAAAACATGACATCCCATTTTCCTTATGCTTGGCTTATTCGCACACACAGGAACAAGGTCATCTGTGTGGGCCAGAAGCTCCACTTTACGGCTGTGGAGTGGAAAACCTTGAATTCTGCGAATCAGCCCGCAAAGGCGAGCTCATTCGCGCGGCGAGTGAATGAGCTCGCGCACTTCGGGACCTTTCCTAGAGTAACTTTGCCTTGTGGAGCAGAGTACCGCAATGGTGCTTCCAGGGCGGCCATGTTGGATCCAAAGCCGCACTGCGGGAAGCGACCGTCACTTCTGCAAGAACCCCGGATGCACGGGCTCGCGATCGTCCTGGGTGTCGTCTTCTTCCCAGACTTTTCAAACATCTTTTCAAACATCGCTCGCGTTATAAAACAACGCGAATATATTGTATCCAATGGCTACACATAATGTTGAATGGTCAAGGAACCTTACAGATCGTTCTGTTATAGTGTAGGATGTATATTTTGCAAACGCAAAGCGAGAAGCATGAATCGCCTGAAACTTGGCGCCTGCAAGGTCGTTTTCCTAACAAATTTCGAATCGAACTTGGTGAACATGACCGCTTCTCCGCCAATACGGAGTTGGTGGCGAAAGGAAAAGGAACGCGATACTCTGCTTCTGCAATCAGTACCTATACAGTTATTCTAACCTTTGTTGTCATGTAAAGCCATCTCGCAGTGTTTCTCAAAAAGAAAGCAAATCTTCAGTAGGCGGTGCCGTTCAGACGCCCTTTTCTTCTAAGGCCTATCGCTTATTCTGTGCTCACCAGTCCTTCTCAGCATATTCACGCTTGTATCATTTTTACGGATTCTCTCATTCAATCGGAAAGCTGTCATAAAAACTACTAGAATAACGGGAAGCGCCTAAGCGATCAAACTTGGTGTCCGAAAATACTATCTTTACGAAATCTTTGAAAACACACCAATGCTCTGTCCGCACTGACATTGTTTCGCAGTGTACATTACTTTCCTTCTGAGATGTCCCCTATGCTATATAGCACACAGTAAAAGTTTCTTTTCGGTTCTTCATACTTCTCTGATGACGATGGTCCTCGGCGTCTTCTGTTGGTGCCGCCGAATCCAGGAGCCGTTAGATGGTTGACGTTTTCCAAGGTGTTTATTAATCCGAATAATTACTATCTCTGTACGTTCGTTACGAAAAGTCAGGGACCCGGCATCATTGCTGTGCGCCTCCAAGTCCGTGTGCGCGCCCAGCTCCTGCGCCAAAATCGTCCTTCTCTCTCCCGATACGAGCCTTTGTAGGAAAGGTCCTTCTCTCCCTCTGGGCGGGACCGACCAACAATTTTAAAACCAAAGGAGATCACGTGGTACACATCTGTCCAATAAACGTCCGACAATAAATGAACACCCCGTCAGTTCTCCAACCGCCAGAACCAAATTCCTTGTCTAATCGGCCCGTGCATTGTTCGCCGCCTGGCTGGCGCCTTGAGCCCAGACTGCCCGGATCGGGTAACACGCGCGCCCCGAACACTCAGGCCGACGGCGTCAGGAGCAAAAACAAATAATAAAGAACTCACCCCCGCCGGCCCAGCAGCCACAACATGTACACTATTTACCGCGGCATTACACCAACTCTTGTGGAAGCAGCGTTAATGGGCAGTTCTGTTACTGAGCTAACCTAGTAACATTTCCTTCTAAGTGGCATTGAGTGACGTCACATGCTATATAACTTGCAAGTCGAGTGGGAACTTTAAAGAAACAGTACTTTGCGCGTTTTTTTATCTTTGCGTTTCGCTGGCTTGAGTTTTCCCACATTATTTGCACACAAAAAGATCCTTGTAACCAATCTGAAGCTAGCTGTGCCCTCATATTACAGAATTTGACACCACTATTTCAGTTTTACCAAAGGGTCCCTCAGCCTCTCAGACCTAATTTAAAAATTAGATAACATCTCGAGAAAACAAAAAGTATGGAGACCTGTAATTTAGATTACGTTCAGATGAGCCTACTAATGTGTGGAGCCAAGTTGAAGGAATTCAGTGACTAATAATATTTCACCGGATTTTAACCTGCATCGCGCAGTATTGATGCATGACCGCACACGGCTATGGTGCTCATGAAAAGCAAACGAGCAGGTGCTATGATCAAACCCGAGGTCCCTGGACTCAGTAGCGCGAGTTCTGGCTACACGTTAAAAGCGAGTAATACCAAAGCGAAGAGATAGCCTCATCATGTTTTTCAATATTCTCAAGCGCCTATCCCCAAAGACCCAGGTAAACAACTTAGTCATTTTGCCGCGAAGTACCGTGGTTTCATCAGAAACCGCAAAATCCAACGACACGGTAGGCTCGTGCATAAAAGTAAGTCGTGTGTGAGTTGCAGGTGGTTTTATTTATTCCAACTAAGCAAAAATATAGGCAAAATAAAAAGAAACGTCGAAAGAGAAGGCAACCCTCAAGGTAGGATCAGATTACCATCCCAGGTTCATTTGCGCAGATTTGTTATTTCCTGGTGAAATTGCACCGAGGCCAAGTGTGAATGATTGATGATCGTGAGCTACCCTATTTGGAAGTAGCTTAAATGTTTGTGATGCTTTCGGAAAAATTTCCTTCCGCCTGATGTACGAATTGTGCGAGCACCAAAACCAAAACCTTTACCGAAGCTAAATGTTGCAAGGAGTCGCTAATAGAAACCTCGCTCGATGAATACCCCTTTACAAAGAAAAATCTTTTGGGAAACAACTGGAATAAATAGATGCGTTTCTGGTTTTGTTATTATGAAAGACTCATATTATGCGCGATTTGGAGGGAAACCTATATGTTCTTTATAAACCGGATATGAGTGGTGTCTGAAAATTAATATAATATCCGAGATACAATCATTCCGATGTATATAATATTGACGCTCTTTGTTTTTGAGTAACATTTTACGCTAAGTATGCTAGTTTTAATTATTGTTTTGTTGTCGTACGATGTACTTCTACTTGTGTATTGAAGAAAGATGGGGTTATGCGTAGCATATCGCGCGTCCGAGTCGGTTGGGTCTTTTTGTCATACGATATTCCTGAATGTTGTTTTCCCTGGATTGCGTCTAAGAATATGCTTCAAATATAAAGCTAACACTAACAATGACGTAACGAGCAGCCTTAGTCTCTTATACTTGTTGTCATATAAACTATAAAAATGATGTTTCACGCGTTATTCACGCGCTGCGTGAAGTAGTCCACACGAAATTTGGGTTGTTGAAGGAAGAAACGACGCTTGTAGCGTTTTAAAACACGTACGTCCGGATAGAATAACATAAAGCTAATAGAAGATGCGACCAAATATCATAACGGAACGCAACGCACAAAGAGCCGGACTTTTTTTTTTTTTTACTGCAGTTTTTAAGTTGAAAACGGGTATAGTTGAAAGTGGTTGACTTGCCATTCAAAGGCCTGCCTCAGCGTGGTGTCCTTTTCGCACCCATCTTATAAATTGAAGGGGTGCCGAAATATAAATTTCAGGTTCACCCGATAAATTGAGCACGAAACGCTTTCCGCTTTACCTAGCCACGAAATGTGTTTGGTAGATCAACTAATTAAGGTTTTCCCGCTAAACCTAGCCGTCGAGCCGCGATGGCTAAGACTATTCACAATTCCAGCGCGCTATAGGTGGCGGGGCGGTAGTTCCAGAGGGCGGAAAAGACGGGATAGATTTTCCTGGATTTTTTTGCGCCTGCTCGCTGACGATGGTCAGTGTGCCGAAATTAATACACTTGGCTACAAATTTGAAGCGGTCAGGACTGGGGCATGTCCGAGGAGACGGAGATGTTGGTGCGTTAAAAAAAAGTGCTTGTGGATTTTGAGAGCTTGCGTAGACACCTAAGGATTCGCGAAATTTTGTGAAGGGTCGGCGTTCTTTGGGCACCGACCTTGTCATTGTGTGTGGAAAAAAATTTTTGAGGGTGATGACGATATTGTGGTCTTCGCGTTGTGCCTGGCCACCAGCTCTGAGGACGAGCCGCGGGTGACCGTCAAGCTCCGGAAGAGCAGCGTTCAAATGTTTCTGCAACGTAGGCTCGCAACTCGCTGCACAACGTCGCGGTTTTAGTGCTATGTTACGCGTGATAACCTTGCGCCATGGTTACAAGAAGGCAGTTTAGCATAGCGTGACCGCAGGCTACAGTATGATGCGGGATTGCAACCAGACGTTCGGGCTGCACCTTTGAAGCATGATTTTCAGCCAGCGTCAGGAGCGCTGCCGTGCCCACAGTATACCTACGGTAACGCTATACTAAAACTACTTAAAACAACAGCCATGTTTGTGGTTTTTATTCATTGGTCTATCAAAATGAAATATTCGAATATCCGGTGTACTACACCTGTGTACTGTGTTATTTGCAGTGTTACAATACTTCTCGCCAATACAGCCAGTGCTAAACAGTCGTCACAACCTGCCAGCTAACACAGACGCTCTTGAAAACGCGGCGCATATCTGTTTATTTGCCTTTGTAATTACCCGAAAGAAAGTACGCGTAGTCAAACGTTTGAAAGTTCTTAGAGCAAACGGTCATGTTCGTTGTAAAGGCCCTTCAACGCGTAAAATGCGAACCCATTTTCGATATCTGTTGCTCTACACACCGGTGCGCAAACAGTTATGTCCTACTTCAGGGAGAGAATAGACTTTTCGTAGGGTGTACGTAAAAAATTTGCACTACTAGCGGGAGCTTTTGCCGTCACGTTGAGCACATATTGAGCTGGCAACCACAGGACCCTAAATCCGCAGCGTATGCCACCTACAAAAAGTCCCCAGTGAAATAATACATCCCGGTCCCTTCGCGCAACGCTGATCCGAAGTGGAAGACAAAAATTACTCGCATTCGCTCTTTGCGTTAAAACTGCAGGATGCATGAACACGCCGATCGAAACCTTGAGGCAACAGCTGCATGAAAGCCTTCTGTCCATGCCGCCGGCTCCACCGCCGTCCCCACTCCTCTGGTTCTTCATTCGTCCACTAGAGGGCAAGCGGCCGGCGGGAGTGTAGAATAGACCTTTCCATCGCTTCTCACCAGGGGCGAAAATGCTGAGAAACTGAGCTTTTCGACGCATACGTAGCGTTTTATGTACAGCACAACAGAGGTACAGCGCATGCTCAGAAGGCGTTTCACAGTCTAGCAGACAAAGATGGCAGCCCGCAGAAGGGGATATGATTGGCTTTGCCTATAATCGCTGTGAGCTGAATAAACGCTGGTCGTCACTTGTTGTGTTCTTCTTTGTCGCATTGTGATTCGTTCTGCGGGGTTCTTATTGGCTTGTGTCGGAATCCCGTTTGCTGCAGAGCGATAATAAGATGCTCAGAACCAGACATGTACGTAACGCGTTAGAAGAAACGAGTTACTTCTACCTGAGTTACTATTTTCGGTAACGAGTAACATATTTAGTTACTTTTCTAGAAAAAGAACGAGTAACGTATTTGGTCACTTTTAAAGGCAAGTAACGAGTAACGGTATTTCGTTACTTTTGACGAGTAACGTGTACAGCACCGCTTAAACAGGCTCCTTTTAATTCTAACCTGAGTTTGCGTCTAATTCGAGAACGGTAGGTGGGCAACCTGAAGAACGAGTAAACAGTACGAGAGTACAGCGACGTATATAGCTGAACACGTCAATCGAACAGTTCGACTGACGTGTCCAGCGATAAACATTGCTGTACTGAGCTCTACGGATAAGAATGTCCTTCACCCAACGAAGACAATAAGAACCTTATTGTCTTCGTTGGTTGAATCTTCTCGAACCGAGTACGGATCGAATATAAACCCGGCTGTTGCCAACGCGGGAAGGCACATAATTCTTTTTCAACTTCCAACTTTAGAAGTAAAGAGAGCACAAGAGACGGCGGAATCCCAAATCCACCAGCTCTTGCTGAAGCACAACACTGCCGTTCCTTCGAGCGCGTCGGTGGAACGACTCTTTAGCGTATAGCCAGAGATTATTTTGAAGGAAGCGGGGAAACATAACTGATGCAAACTTCGAGAGGAAGCTACTGCATAAGTGCAAGGACTACTGAAAAGAAAACAATAAAGCATAAAACAAAAACAGTTGTGTATTTGGTCGTTAAAGTAACGTGAAAAGTAACTCGTTACTTTTGAGGTAACTCACGCGTTCCTTTTGAGAACAGGTAACGAGTAACGTACTTAGTTACTTTTTAAGCGAGTAACGAGTAACGGTATTTAGTTACTTTTTAGGGGTAACGTGTACATGACTGCTCAGAACCTTCCATCCCCTATGTTTTTTAGCTTCTGTAAATATAGACTTTTCGGATGCAAGGTTTCCCCTCAGCCTTTACCATATGAGTTCGTTGGAATACCCTTCTTTTTTTTGGGCTATTTCAGCACCATGTTTGGAGGAAAAAAAGAAGGGAAGATTTTTGCATAGTTTTACATAATTACAAAACTTCCCGCTTAACGGAAGTGTCCGCAAATGAAATGTGGGTTTTAAAACTACCGGACGGAGATTCAATTGGAGCTGTGCCTGATACATTTTAGTGTATGTGTCGTTTTTACCCACACTTGCGTTTTTTCTTCTTTTTTTGTAAATTTCAACAATTAATTAGTGCGTTTGCAACCTTACATTCGGTTCATAAATTTTCTATCTTCCCTTTTTTTAGCGAGACCCGTGTAATTATTTCGGCCTTCGCATTCCTAATGCACACTGGGAAGATCGATACGAGACTTAGTTTTATATTGAAAAGCTTGGCAGGTTTGAAACTGGATTTGCGGAGATTGCATTGTGAAATAGGGTTCAAAGAACAAGGTATTATTCCGCGCCACGAAAGCCTAGCTCACGTATTCAGCGTCAGTGACAAAAACTTTTTTGATTTACTAACAAAAGAAACGCTGTCTGGCCATGTAACTTTCCTTCTACTGTAAAAAAAAAGTCCCTCCTTCTTGCGCATTCTTGCGTTAAAAGAACAGTGGTAAAAGAAACTCAGCAATTTGTTTATGCTAGAATCTTCCGCGGTAAAATCTTTGTTTACAAAACAAGCGTAGCAACTCAGGTTGACATCCTTGAATTGTTTGTCAATTACCTAATATTAGGTGCACGTCAGTTTGTTACTCCGACTTATGTTCCAGGAACAAAGAAAACAGGCCAACGGATGGCCAAAAGAAGGTGCGTTTTGTAAAAAATACCGAAAATATTAGGCGTTGCAAAAAATAAAATCACCCATCTCCGTCATGTCTTTGTCTCCCATTCTTTTTGCACGCTCCTCCAGCCAAAACGCACGGCAAAAAAGCCGAAGCACGCACTTGATCTCGCCACAACACCGTCTCCTTCCGCACGGTAAAGTCCGCCTGCCATGGTATCCGTGACCATGGCAACGAGGTGTCTGCTGAATAGATACGCGGGTGAGCGCTGTGCCTAAAGCCAACAACAGATGATGACGGTTTTCAAACACCTTCTCGGATGGTGAACGCGGCAACGCAAGCTTAAAGCCATGGCCACACTGCTTATAAATTATACAAAAAAAAGTCAGTCTGCATACATATTCGAACTCGATTCACCGCGAACTCCGTGCTTTGAACCCCGCATGGCAATCAGTTCCAGGGGAATCTTCTTGGCACCCGCGCGCTCTAACCATTGTAATTAATGTAACTCGGGTTTGCAAATTGTCATTTTGTATGATGTATGCGCAGTGGGACCATTGCTTTGAGAAATCGTGTTTTATACGTATTCAGGCAGCAAGAAGTTGTACCAGATCTCGCAGATGTCATCGAAAAAATCTAAAAAAACAGGTAGGTTGTGTACACGACAAGACAGCAAGTTTGAAGCGTGACGCCTGCGTGCCGAGTCTATAAAATAAAACTAATATATATAGTGTAACAAATTTATTTTGATGTAGCGGACTTAAAATAATGAGACACAAGTATGAAATGGAACATATATATTTGTTAGTCGCTGAATCCACTGAAAGAAACATATATTTAAACATCAGGTAAACTTACATGAGTTACACTTACATTACCGATTGAAGTGTAACTGGAATGTCGAAAGACGATGAAACCGACGACTTATGCTTGCACTGTAAATCATCCTTCGAACAAGAGAGAAGTGTATTATAATGTAACGAATGTGACTTTATGTACCACTTAGGACCTTGCTCAGGATTTAAAAAAACTATGAAAGTTTCCAACACGTACGGCGGCAAGATTAAGAAATCGGAGCCCACCTAAAGACGAACAACCTAATGGCAAAAGAGCTGGATGTGCAGCAGCAGCTGACTCCGATATTGATTATGTTGAGCGTGCTCACATCACTGAAATAACAACTCCATTAGCTAGTCAGAATGAAACAAACTGTGATCGATATAGATAAGTGGTGCAGTCAATGTCCGACAGGCATGAGGAGCTGCTTACGAAAGTGAAACACCAGAAGAGCGAGATCAAAAATCTAAGAAAAGGGGTGAGTGAGCTTGAAAACGGGAAAAGGACGGACGACACGAATCGACAAAAAAGCGATAAATAAGTTGGAGCAATAGGGACGTAAAAATAAACTCGAAGTAGACGGACGTGCCGATTTTCTGAGCGAAAAGCTACTAGAAAAGATGAACAAAATCGCCGACAAGATACGAGTGCCCAGACTAACCGCAGATAACCTAGAAGCAGTTCACCGCACCCCCACTGAAATAAAGAAAACAACCATGGTCATAGTACGATTTATTAACCGAAACGATCGAGATGCATGGCTTCATGTGAAGCAGAAACTGAGGAGTGGCGCAGTAGTAGATAACGTTTTTCTACAAACGAACTCGACCGCTACAAACCTAAAATTGTGCTTTGATGTCAGAGGAAAAGAAAAACACCTCAGTTACAAGTTTATTTGATATAAAGAAGGATGCCCGTATGTGCCAAAACGAGAACGCGACCCGGCTATGAGAAATGAGTATCAAAGTGACCTTCCAAAAATTAAATAGGTAGTACATTGACCGGATTAGACATAGAAAGAAAACAAACATGTCTTTTTTTTTTGAAAAGTGGCGCGATAGTATAATCGTTACTGTTAACGGGTTTTGCCTTGTTCTTCTGCACACTAATGTACGCAGTCTTAAAACAAATTATTAGCCATTCCACTTTGTGAATTTGGATGACCAGCGAAGCTGTTCAGCACACGACAAAGACCCACCCCGAGGAGCAAAAGCAAACTAGACACGCACGACAGGACCGCCACCAGTCGGAAAGCAGACACGCACGACGGGACCGCCATCCCGGGAGAGAGGAAGCAAAGGAAATTAGGCACGCGAGCGCTTGGAACGACGACAAAGAGAGGGCGGTGCGAGCGTAAGCACGACCGACGCGGGTCGCACAGCGGCAAAGCTTTGAGAAAACTTTATTTTCTATCCAAGGGTATTCTGATAACCAAGATGTTGCGTTTGATATTAATCTACTGAAAATTCATGTCCAAGTGATCTACAGCTTTTGCATAGAATGAAGCGATTTTGCATCAAATTCGGGACCTGAGTTTTTGTTGAGGCACAAGAAAAATCAACAAAATGTTAGGCATAAACAGTTTTACTGTAAAAACATTTTAATGAAATAAACAGTGTAATAAACCTTTATCTGGACAATATAGACGTAATTGTATTCTCGGAGACAAATATTATATGTGATGAAGAGACCTTGTTCTCCCTAGGTAATTTTGAGACGTTTTCGCATAATAGAGATGGAAAGAGAGGAAGAGGTATCTTGATGATGATAAATTATAAGTGAAAAATAACCAAAGACAGCAAAGTAAACTTCTGCTCAATGGAGGCAGTTCTTACTGAAATTGAAGACAATGGAACGAAAACTCCTATACTATGATTATATTAAGTACCACAGAGAAATATAAACATATTTTAAGATGATATCAACGAATGGGTAAATTATAATGAAGACACAGACTTAATACTTGTAGGGAATATTATCTCCGACATAACAGAGCCTAGTTTAATTATAAATAATTACTTAGATGATATGACAGAAGGGCGACTGATGTGAATGAAATAAGAATCCAGAAGAGAAGAAATATTAGGCGAGAATCTAACACAGTCGTGTATACATCATCTGCAGGCACAGTCTAAAAAAGGGAAGACCGAAGGACAAGTCAGGACAGAACGAACGGGCTGGTATAGCATAATTAAACCTGAGGAAGAAAACCAGAAAGGACGAACAACCGCAAACTCCCAACTAGCAACAACATTTATTGTCACCAAGAGTTTGCTTGTAAGCAAACTCTTGGTTTCGATAAATGTTGTGGCTAGTTGGAAGATTGAGGTTGTCGGTCCTTTCTCGTTTTCTTCCTCAAGTTTAAGGACAAGTCATTTCAGAAAAAGTTGCTGATGATTATTTTTGTGGAAATTACTATTGCCGATTTTAATTAAAGCAGTAATAAAGCTATCGAAGGCTCATTTATAAATAAGATGTTAGTCGATAAATACATCCAAGAAATATACTGGAATGTGGTGGCCGAAGAACAGTGTTCAGAAAAATGGTACGATAATTTGTTAGTATATTCGAGGATATTTATGCACGTTAACTCAAAGATGGAGTACAAAAAATGTAATCAACAGAATCACTTGACAACCAAAAAATTGAATGAAAACATCAACGAAAAACTAAAGCTTGGCAAATACTGAAACGATTTCCCAATAATAAGAAGTACAAAGAAAAGTCACAAAATAAATTGGAATAAAGTTGCAGCCTTAATAAGATTAAAAAAAATAATTATTATTGGAATTACTTCTCTGAGACAAAAGATACAGCACAACGCTGGTCGTTAGTAAACCAACTGTTCAAACGAAGAAAACTAAAACCCTAGAATACTCCATTCAAACAAACTTCTGTCCTGAACACGACTTAGAGGCACTAGCGAATAGTTTTAATACATAATATTTGCGGTCAATCGAAACTCTATGCAGTACGAAAAGAGAAAGTGAATGCAACCAGATGAGAAATCGTGATTCATATTTTTCCCGATATGTAAGAAAATGATCTAATTCAAATTGTAAAGGCTAATACAGAACAAGGTTAGATCAAATTATGGCTAGAGACATTAAATACCATATTATTATAATGAAGCCTGGATTAGTACAGTCGTACAATTGTATATCATCTAGCAGTATCATCCCGAAAAGCTTAAAACATCCGTCGTTTTGTCTATATATATGAAAGGTTTTAAAAATAATTTCCTAAATTGTAGAGCACTATGCATTCTTTTGGTGGTAAATTAGTTAATGGAAAAATACACTGATGAACTACTTAAGTGCTATATCCCCAAAATGTAGCTTATTAGCTCACACGCAATCTGGATTCAGAGAACATGTCGGAACTATTGACCTTCTATAATACTTTTTACAATGTAAATAAAAACATGGACACCGAAAGTTACGTTCTAGCTTTATTCAAAGATCTTACGTGGGCATTTGAAACAATAAATCATGATGTAATAATGAATCAACTACATAGTATTGGAATTCGATGGAAGACACTATTTATTCCGGAATCATCTTGCTGTTTGGTTTCAGGTAGTACGTTCAGGCTCAATATATACCAAGAAATTAATGTCAAACAAGGAGTTTCACAAGGTGCAGTCCTTCATACATAACTTTTAATATATATGTTTGCGAGACAGCACAGGTTAAGTTAAAAGAAGCTCCTTCAATTTGCAGATGACACGATAATTGTTTACGCACACAAAAATATGACGCAGCGGCAGCAACGATACAATATGATATCCATAACATCATTCAATCTTTCCGTAAAAAACAAACAATCGTAAAATAGCCTAAAACATAAATTATATGCTTTAGAAATCCAAGAAAACATATCCTGAATAAGTTTTTAATAAAAATGCATGATCAGAACTGCAACAAGTGCTCGTGCGTCCCACTAAGATACGCTGATAATGTCAAATACCTGGGTATGGATATAGACAAACGTGTTAAATGGGATATTCACATAGACAATGTTTGTAAAGATTTAAGGGTATTAATGGCCCATATGTACCACGAGCCATACTTAAAATTACATTCAATGCACTGGGAAAATCCGAACTTCAATGTGGAATAACAGTTTAAGGGCAGTGTGCTAAATACTACTACTAATATTTATTCCGCCGTAGGACAAATGCGATACCGCAGAAAGGCCGATGGCCCACACCGTAGAGATCTGCGACGCCGCACAATACAAGGTTGAACAGTCATGAATATGTACAGATGGCAATGACGCAATGGCGTGAAAATCCCTGAAGATGAATACACACAAGAGAGGGGAAAGGGGGGGGGGGAGGGATAGCTATCGTAGTGGTCTACGAGAGCAAAAAAGAGACCATACCATTCTATGCATAAAGTACTCCAGTTCCACCTACTCCATCCACACAATGGGTCTACTGAAACACAAGTGTGTTCCAGTAGGGTCACTGTAATTTCGGTCAATAGTCGCATTACGGCCGAGAGTGCATTACGGCCGAGAGAAGCGGAAGAGCCGGGAGTGGCTTTGAGGTTGAATAGGGCATAACGGCCGAGAACTGCATTAAGGCTGATAGTCTCTGAATGGGCTGGTGTGGCCGCCTTCTCGGGGGTCGCGTTGTGGTTGATGACTTTAGTTGCCACCAAATAATATAGATGTCGCCACATATTTATTTTATTTGTCAGTGCACATTGTATCTCTCGGAAACGGCAAATACTGCGTTTTGGGGTTTTATTGCTTATTCATTTACGATTAATTAAACATGTAGCGCTTTGACCGTTTCGACTCAATTTTCTTTTTGCTACACTCCGTGTCAACATTTTTTTGTGAAAGGGCGAAGGCTATGCCCTCGCGAGCCAATTAGAGAGACGGAGCGAAGCACGTGACGCTTCTTCAAGGCAAGAATGCACTCCGACGGTGGGTGAATTGTCATGTTCTGACATTCTGATGGCCCATGTGTTTTTCATATTTCGTAGTCTGTGTTTTCTTCAACGTTTCGCTGTAAAAAAGATTGAAAATAAAATTTTAAAATCAACCTCACTCATCGTTTTCGAAGCTGCCCGGTAGAATCAGAGACACAAAAGTTAAAGTGCTGAAAATAGGAAAGACACAATAAATGTTTACACTGAACTCTTAAAAAGTCACGATTAAAATATAGGAACGTTATACCATGAAGGCGCCCTAAATTCATAACATTTATTTGGAAATACGTGTGGGTGTGTGTACATAATCCAAATATGCAAATGAAGGAACTGCTGATCAAACGAATAAGAAATGATAAAGCGCAGGAAAGCAAATAAATAAATGAAAAATTCGGATAGGCAAGGCCGGCGTACCGACTAGTGCCGGCGGTGAAGGGTGAAAACAAGCCCAAAACCGCAGTGTTTGCAGTCGCCAACAGATACAGTCTTAAAATGTCATAACTTTGTAACGGGCTTAAGCTGAGCTAGTTGGGTCATTCTTACGATGGGCCAGCTGAACAAAGAAACCACGCATAAAAACACCATTCACACTGCTGGACTAACAACTGTTTAATGCTCTTCCTTTTCTTTTCCTCTTTGCGAGTGATTGAAAACTTCTTTTTCTTTTTGTCCCGTAATTCATAATTTCTTTTTCTTTTTCTTTTTCTTTAGGTCACTTTTCGATTTTTTGCTTTACTGGTTTTTTGGGATTTCCTCTTCCTTTTTTTAGGGGTGAGGCTGGCGCATTCTTCTTTCTTTTATCCTTGCCCGGACACCGTGGCTCCCCGCAGGAACGCTTCCTCCTTGTGGTCGAGTGCAACTGAAGGGGCACTAACACAGTCCTCTCCGTTGTCCTTGATGGCTAGGGCCTCTAGCAATTCACGCGCGAGTTGGTTTCTGTGTTTTCCCACAATGCTAACTTCGTGTAGTTTTGCCTGACATTCGCATGTACGGCAGTGAGCTGCTAGGTGTCCGGCTGCTGTTAAGGCTCGTAACGATGCGGCATGCTCTCTTGTTCTATCGTTAATACAACGTCCTGTTTGGCCTATATAACATCTCCCACATGTCATGGGAATCTTATATATGACCTCTTTTTGGCATTGGGCAAACTTGGTCTTGTGTGCCACGTCACATTGATTTTCGTTTGTGTTTTTTCCTTTGTTGATTTTCCCACACATGGAAGAAGCCTTGTTCGGCGCGGAACATACGACGTGTACCCCTTGCCGGCTCGCTATCTTCTTTAGCTTGTGGGTAATGCCATGAAGATATGGCACCACCACTATGGGGCTTCCAGGTTTCTTTTTTGGTAGTTGTACGTCTCTCGGACCGCGCTTCAAGTTCTTGCAAATCTTTTCGCAAATTGATGTCAGAAGCGTGTGCGGGTATCCAGCTTCAAGAAGCCTAGACATTTGTATGTCAAAACTTCTCGCAACTTGGTGGGCACAGGACTTTTTTAAGGCGGATGTAAGCGCTGTGGTGGCGACCCCTCTTTTTACGTTCTTTGAGTGTTCTGAGTCGAACGGTAGAAATCTTTTGCAGGAACGAGCCTGATACCTCCAACATACGTGGCCTTCTTTGAAATCTAAGGTGAGATCGAGAAACCTTATAGATTCATTTACAGGTAGTTCATGAGTGAATGTCAAACCCATGCAGCTCTGTTCAAAGCATGTCATCACGTATTCTCGGCATCCGTTGCTTGGCTCTTCCGTTTTCTCGTTGCAAAGAATCAAGAAGTCATCGACGTACCGGAAGATGGCTTCGACCCGGGGATCTTTCAAAACTTGTTGGATGGCAATTCCGCATGCTGCGAGGAACACGTCACTGAGATACGGCGCCACTCTTGATCTCTTGATTATGAATTACGGGACAAAAAGAAAAGAAGTTTTCAATCACTCGCAAAGAGGAAAAGAAAAGGAAGAGCATTAAACAGTTGTTAGTCCAGCAGTGTGAATGGTGTTTTTATGCGTGGTTTCTTTGTTCAGCTGGCCCATCGTAAGAAGTCATAACTTTACTTTCCCGCAGAATACTGTAAACGACTTATTTTTCGCGATTAGGTCAAAGCTGAAGTTTTGGAAAATTAGCGTGTTCTAATTTACGCGACGCGGTAAGATCTCATTATAGATTCTAATGTGTTTACATTTTAACGGAATTGTTCGCGGGACCTATTGGGCAGGAGATCGAACTATAGGGGGCACTCTGACCCGTTTGTTGTCCCCATACTTGGTGTTTACTCAACACAAGGCCTGTGCACATGCCCAGAGGCCTTATGGGCATGTCCATGTCATCTTCTACAATAAAGCGCGGGGCACAGTTTAATGTAAAAAATACTAACAATCGACAAAGCAACGCTTAAGTGCCGGATCTACCCTCAAAGAATGCGAGCTTGACCCATTTCGGCTTTTGTGCTGAGCTGGGACCATGCATGCTGCATTGTTCATGCAGGCCGGAGTGGAAACAAAAGAGCCCCTCCTCCCCCTCACTGGAGAACACGAACTGCAGCCGAACGCTGACGCCGCTTTCAGTTATGTCGGCCGAGCGCTGAGTCATTGTATTTGTTGTCCCCATCCGTGTAGTTCTAAAGTTAACCGCTTGGGGCGTCACGGTAGCTCCTCCTCCCCAATATTTCGCGAATTGTAGGCGATTGGCGAAAAATCCTTTCCTCTCGGAAATTAAGTAGTTTACAGTATTCGGAGCGCCAATCATTGTAATCTGAGAAAAGACCACGGCGATTGACGATACTGAAAATATGTTAATTTAATCCGCCATGATCAATGGGGCGCCATCTATCTTATTTGGTGGCAACTAAAATCGTCAACCACAACACGACCCCCAAGAAGGTGGCCACACCAGCCCATTAAGAGACTATCGGCCTTAATGCAGTTCCCGGCCGTTATGCCCTATTCGGCCTCAGAGCCACCCCTGGCCCTTTCGCCCCTCTCGGCCTTAATGCACTCTCGGCCGCAATGCGACTATCGGCCTTAGCGTGATGCTCCCATTTGAGTAGACCCATTGACTTTGCAACTTAAAGCTACAATTGATTAAAAAAAGAATAGTTAGGAATATTGGTTACCGAAGCGAAGAAGCTGATCTCTCAGACTATATGCATAAAGGCCTAGGAATGTTACGTTTCAAAGATCAAATGAAGTACGGTAATATTCTAAAACATTTTTTAACAACATACGTAGAGTGGAAAATGTCAAAGAAAAGACATTCAGACCAAAGTGAAAAATTAATTGAAACATTTATAGGGAGCACATATGGAGAAGCCACAAGGAAATATTACGTTTCTAAGCTTTTTAATAAATTACCGGATGAGCTACATAAAACAAAATTCTCCAGAATAAAAAAAGAGAAACTCGGAAGAATATGAATAATTCAAACGGGAATAATGGCCTATAAAATGTAATAGGAAGAGGTAATAGAGAATCACCGAAAACGCATAATATGAAAGGTTCTCTTTTCTCTTAATTTATTAGAATTACCTTGTAAATCGCGAATTCTAGTATCCATTCTACGTAGCTAATTTATTTTTATTGAGCGTGTTTCACATATATATTCTTCAAGTTAGAGGAATGAGTATCAGCAATAAAAGTAGGTGTAACTGCAGTACTTTATGCATATAATGGTATGCTCTCTTTTTGTAATTATCTACGCAATAAAAAGCTGAGGGTCCTGTCCTGTCCCATGCTCCAGCCATTATTGGCTTAAGTGGGCTTTGTATTGTATTCTTTTCAAACAAAGTAAAGAAAGATTGTTTTTGTATTGTATTGTATCATACTGAATGCTACACTAGAAACCGAACGTAATGAAGGTCAAGCTACAACACAAGTGTATACAATCAGAAGTGGCACAGGCAATCGAAACAAATGCAGAAAAAACGCGAGCTACTTTCGATTTTCGTAAACGAAGCTCATCGATGGCTAAAAGTGATGGATTATAACAGATTTCCGTGTTTTCTGATCATTACGAAAATAATCCGAAAAACACTCTGGTACAGTTAGCGTCAATTCGGATTGACCCGAAAAACTCAAAAGGTTGAGATCACAATGACAAAACAAAAAGCAAAAAAAAAAGTACGGTGTTTTACAAATGAACTTTATTTGGGCACATGAAGTCACTGGTCCTAAGGAGATCCACTTCAGTTTCCTATGAAATCTTCAACTACTGACACTTTACCTTTCAGCTCGTCAAGGTTCCTTCCATAAAACAGATCCTAGTACCTGGACTTTATTTATTTTGTTTTGATTTTTTATATAAATCGGGTATACAGTAAAATAAACTGTGAGTTTTAGGAGGTATGAAATCTAACAAAAATAAAACTCTGAAACAGCTTTAATTTTTAGCGAAAATATTTTTTTCCCTAAATTTCACGATTTATTTATTTTACGAGGAATGAACTCCGAAAACACGCAATCGTGATTACGGAAGGATGGTAGGAGAAATACGAAATATATCATAGCGTTTCAGCGGCGATGTGGCCCTGATGCCTCCCCGAGCTCTGACCGACGTTTTAGCAAACACGTTTTTTCGCTCTTTCTCGCGTGAGTTTAACCGTGGTGGCGCCAGTGTGTAAATAGCCCTCAAACACTTCCGGTTCTTAACTAGACGGCTTGTTTTGCGTTATTTTCAAAATTAAATACACACTCTATCTTCAAGAAATGTTCACTTATAGTACTGTCAGACTTAATTTACCCTTATAATAAAACAATGATGAGTCAAAAATTAGGAAATATACATGAACCGGAAGTATTCCCGGGCTACCCAGTAGATGGCGTCACTGAGTTCGTTGCCAAATAAACAAGGGCGATTTGTCAAAGATTACGCAGAACTTCGTCTAAGTAATGATCTTTTCACGGGTTGAAATTGCCTCCCGAAAAAAAACTACACTATCATCGCATGTTTAACAAATCAGGATTGTAGATATGGTATCAGAAGTTCAGTATATATCGTAGTCTGGTCAAAACACTTTACGAACAAGATAACCGGTGGCACTTAATTAGCCTTGAACTGACTAAAAATCCTAAGGAGCTCTGGCGCTTCTCTAGACAACAGTTGCGGAAAAATCGACCAAATATCTGTCTTCGTGAAGATGCTGGTTATCACTGTGTGCCAAAAGAAATAGCGAATCGTTTTGCTGATTTTTTTAGTTTTTGTTATTCACCGGCACAACAAGGCGGCGCTTTTAGTGACGTTGGTATCCAGTTTGGGGACTTTCTGCCTACTTTTAAGGTTGACGATGACGACATTTTAGAAGCCATAAGTAAACTTAAACCCAAATTATCAATCGGTATTGATGGCATCATGGACTCAAACCGAAAAATATAACGTTTCGGTTACGGTTACCGCTTCCTGTTGATAATGGTTTCGTTTCGGTGTTTTACGGTTTTAATTTTTACGGTTTCGGTTACCGGTTACGCGTTCCTAAAAACCGGTTTATTTCGGTTTTTCTAATTATTTCTTTAATTCAAATGCTAGACGCCCGTTTCATAATAAAATGTATGAAGTAGTCCCACATATCCAACAACGTGAAATTCAAGGAACTTAGAAACGTCTAAAAACGTCTAATTGGTCAAAAATTTCGCACGTTTCTAGCTCCAACGCTTGCTCACTACATCTACTTACAGTCTATAGCTTGATGCCCGAGCACACATCTTATGTTAGCTACTCAGGGATCATCGCATTCTATATAATAAAGATGAAAATAAACACCCCTACTTTTACAATACTTAAAGAAAACAAGCTAGGTGGTGGTGATTTATGGTAATAAAACCCGAGTTCGGCAGTGTTTCTAAACAACCCTAAGAAAGTTCCCACTCGGTGCTGGAAGAACCATTCGCACCATCTCGTCGCTATAGTTGAGTTCAACCTAATACATGCAGACGAGTCTTCGCCCACGCTGATGGAGGGAACAGAACTATATTCATCCTCTAGTAAAATACTGCTAAGTGGAATAAAGTGATAAAATTGAGTGCTGGGCTAGTTGGTGAAAGTCAAACATAATGTAAATGCAATAGCGCAAAAGGAGGAAGACTAATGAGAGGAACGAACAACACAGTAACAACACAGAAAGCTGTAAAAATATGTCATGTGTTGTTCGTTCGTTTTTCTAGTCTTCGTTGTTGTGCCATGTTACACCTACGTCATGTTTGCTATTTCCAAGCAATTGCCTAAGGTTATCGAAGCGCACGTCTCTCGCTGGCCGATTCTGGGACGCTAGAAAAATGGTGATTTTATATATAAGAAAAAATAAAGAGGTGCGGACGCAACAAATGAAAATAAAGTGCGGACGTACCTTATATGTATATGGGTGATATCATCTCAACTCAAAAACATATTTTGGGTCGAGTATTATTTTTTTAAATGCATGTTCTCGGGCGATTTCTTTAGTAAAAGAAGGCGCAAACGGCAAGTTCGTCTGATGTTTCGTTCTCAAGTGATGGAACGTTGAAGCGTGTAAAACGGAGGTTCGGGCGAGTTGTTGTTCATGATTGAAACAGCGCACCCTCAAAGCACTCTAAGTTTTCATGCACACAACAGCGCTGTAAGTGGTTTCTTTGTGTGCAGCTTAGCGCTGAGGTGCGCTGTTTCAATCACGTTGAAGGCAGGTAAAACTCACGTTTTCCAGCTTACCGGGGTGCCATATTTTATCCCTTTCCCTACTTTTTACACTACATCAATATAACTTTTTTGGGAACACTCTCGAGATATGATTTTTGTACGCTAATTGAGTGTTTAGGTCATAACATTCTTAATGGGTTTTTTAAATTTTATTTGTCAGACCGTTTTTTTGCGACGATATTTGACGAAGTTCAGCAAGCTGATCTTTGAGACCTATTCAACATATTTTTATTATCTTTACATCACCGTAAAGCTCCAATTAAGTTCTTTTTTTAGTATAATTTGAATATTTTTCGATACATACATAATGCGCTACATGTGCCTGAAAAACTAATATTTCGAGAAACTAAAAATTTTCGAGTCGATTTTTAAAAAAAAAACTTTCATTTCTTTTATTTTTTATTCACAGTTCGGTAGTATAGTTGTCTATCAGAAAGTACCAACAGAAATTGTAATATATTGTTTGTATGGCCTCTATTAGGACTCCAATTTCGTGCTATGAGCGTTTTGAACAGGACTTCGCACAGTCGCTCTGCTGAGCAGAATTTTGGCCCATGTAAGGTTTCTATTTATTGTTAGCAGTTACCTCAATATTCAACCGTAAACGTAAAATTTGGAGTAGTGTTCTTAAAAGAAGTTACTTAGAAGTCCGTATTCACAAGTGCGGGCACATCGCTTACTTCCTCCCAATACTGGGGAATGCAGATCGTTAAAGAATTCCTCTGGGGCGCCTTTTGATTTAGGGTTTGAGTTTGAGATACCGAACTTGAGATGTAATTGTCATATTTTCTTATGTCAAACAGATATGCAGGGCATATACATACGTACGATCTAGTGTCTGACGCTTAGAAGTACAGTTTATTTTGTGCACGTACGGACTGTTTCGTAAAATAACGAGCATTTCGTAGCGTGTAAGGCTTCAAATGTGTTAGTCATGTGTTTAGGTTTCATTTCTATTTTCAGTGATTCATGCCGGGTTACTTAGACTTTTCCCTCTTGACTTAAGTTCGTCCGGGAGTCTATATACTTCTTCTCCGTTAATGCATAGGGCGCAAACCACGCCAGTGCAAAGTAAATAAATATTGTTTGGATAAATATTGTTGCTTCACTGGCTTTTACGCTCAGATATTGAGGTAAGTACTAACATTAAATAGAAAACGTATAGGTCAAAATTCTGCTCAGCTGAGCGTCGATGCGAAGCCAGTTCAAAACTCTCATAGCACAAGATTCGAGTCCTAATTACCGGCCATTCAAATAATATATTACAATTTCTGTTGGTACTTCCTGACAGACTACTATATTACCTAGCTGTAAATAAAAAAATGAAAAAAATGAAAGGTGCTGTTTTTTTTGTTTTGTTTTTTAAATTGACTTTAAACTTGCAAGTTTTTCTAAATATTTGTTTTTCAAGCAAATGTTCCGCATTATATGTTTAGCGCAAAATATTCAATTTATATTTAAAATAAAGAGCTTAATTGGAGCTTTACGGTGATGTAAAGACCATAAAAATTAGAGGTGTGCGAATATTGAAATCTTTCGAAGCGAATCGAATCGAATAATAAATGTTACAAATGGAATCGACTCGAATATTTTCGAATACAAATAGTAGTTTCGAATAAGAACATATTTTAAAACATATATTTTTTATTTGATGTGAATTAAGGGGAGACTGTGCTCCTTGAGGTAAAAATATACTAAGAACAGTGTTCTAAAACGTTTAAAAGCATGCTATGTCTTTCATTTATGCCTAACTGTATTCCACATACCTTTTAGTTCACTGATATATGTTTATTTTCTTATTTCAGTATTGCAATTTGTCTTAATCCTTCCCATAAACTTTGCAAATTAAATATGCAAATATAACAAAACTAATTATGTTACATCAAAACCAAGCGCATATTTGTAGTCAGATTGTAATGGCAGATAAGCTATGTAAATTTAATTTAACTCGAATCACAAGTTATATAAAAAACAAAAAGCTCTAGAAGCAGTGTTGCCTCTTAAACAAGAATGCTCAATCAAAACACAACTGGATTTTTTTTCACTAAACATTTATGAAAAGGTTAATTTCACTGGAATAAGAAGAATGTCACACATGTGACCGATGAAATAAAGATCAAATAAAATATCACCCAGTAAAGCACCATTCAAGGAGTGAAGCTACAGAGCTACAGAACGGAAATGAAAGTACACAAGTGGAGGCGGGTCGGCAAGCCACAACGCAGAGGAGATCGCGTCGCGGACGAACGCAACAAGCGGTGGCGGGTCGGCAAGACACAATGCAGTCAAAAACCGTGTCGCGCAACTGCACCGACCTTGTAAAAAATGTATATTTTTTTTTTTTCGGGTGAACGCAATTACGTGAACGTAAACCGAAGTATACAAGCGGAGGTGGGTCGGCAGGCCAAAGCAGAGTTGGAGATCGTGCTGGGGGGATCGGCGGCTCGGTGGGCTAGCGCACACCAGCTCGGAGCACGTGGAGCGAAAGCTCGCGCTGCGGAACCTAGGATCCTGTGTTTGATCCCCACTACTGCCCGTTTCGATCTGGATGAGCATCGCATCGGCGTGCGGTCGCGTTATATGGAGTTTTCGTAGATCGGTTACGCTGTTCCGCAACGCCCTCCGCGGTCCGCTACGATATTCCGAACTCTACAGTCAAAGCCATCGCCACGCAAGCGCAGTAGCGGCTTCTTCATTGCGGAGGGCTTAGCGGAGGGGGAAACGCGGTCTACTAAAACTCCCTATCACTACTGCGTGGTGCACGTTAAAGACCCCAGGCTAGCGGTTGTGCTGCACTGGCCAAATTTCCCTTCTACAGCTGGGAGACTCGTCACCCCTGGAGGCAGACCAAGTTCTAGGCTGTACAAACATACACACAACGTATTTTTCTTTTGGAGATCGTGCTAATCGTGCGATTGAGCCGCACAGCCTCCCTGACTACACTATTTCTTTCCGTGTGCAATAGCCCTGCCGATAAATGGCGACACACACAAAAAAATTAAAAATACATCGTTTTTTTTTTTTTTTTTAGAGGGAGCAAGTTAGTTTTATCGCTGAAAACGGGTAGATATAAATAAAAGGAATGCCGGCAAACTGATGAACCGGAAAATGAAGCGGAAAATCACATGAGCTAGATATCGGCGATAGCCGAGGTCAGCCGTAAATCCATATCCGAATCCAAAATAGTGAGAGTGGTTTGTCGCCTTTGTGCTTCGACGACGCATGTGCCGTGCAAACTTCATCAAATCTATCGCAGCGTTTGCGTCACGACCACTTCGCCAACTCCGGAATCCAGACATCATGGCAAGCAGAAGACAGATCGCGCTACCGCAAATAACTTTCCAGTGCATCATATTAAAAAAAAGTCTGTCCAAAAACAAGATAGGAAATTCGACCGCGAGATTACACTAATCGGCGAGTTCCGAAGTATTCGAAGAACTCAAAAACTCCGAACAGCGAAAGTGCAGAAGCGAATCGAATCGAATACCAAGCATTATTCGCGAAGTATTCGAGGTTTCGAATATTCGCACACCCCTAAAATGACCACAGAAATTACGTGACCAAAGATATCACGTGACCAGATTTTTTTTGTTTGTTTTTGATTGTAATAGGTTGTGTTGGACAAGTTACGGATTTTGACGACGGCTTTTTCGCTGACTGAGCCAGGTAAGGCTCATGCATTAAAAAAGCAGACAACAGAGATGCTAACAAAATAAGGCGGAAAAGAAAAATTGAAAAAAAGCAAAAAGTTAAGATGTGAACGACTTCCACGCGGCAGGGGGATCTCACAAACACTGCTTTGATAGATCATTTCTGGCCGGTGATGTAGTTAGTGTTCGTGCGTATGACCCGTGATTTGCACGGTTTCTGAAGCGACATATACGCGCGCGCTGGGCTGTGGAGATCGCATGCTGGGCACTGGATTTGTGAACACCGGAAATCATTGTTTGTTATAAAGTGTCAAGCTTATAGCAACATTGGTTTGTTAGGGACATGCAGCCCTGCAGGGCTGTGTGCTTTTGCGTTTTAACCCTTGACGACAAAGTCGTAAATCTGCATCTCCCCTGTTGCTCTCTCCCGCGAATATCGAACACGTCAAAGGAAAGGTCTTAACATTCCACGATTTGACATGCCTTTTTTGTTTATGTAGTGGCTACTTCGACATCCGGGTTCAAAATAATTGTAAAACTACTTTGAACACATCTTTCGTCACATACGAAAGATATGTCCATAGTTATTTGCTATTTCGACGTCTACCATCACACTAAAGCACTATTATGGCGTTTGACGTCAAGATAACTGAAGATAGTTTTTTTCTTTGACATCATTTTTAAAAGTTTCAGTAATTGTTTAAATTTGTTCACGTCCCGTCAAAATAGCTTCCTTGATATTTTGAAGTCCCTGGTCTTCGAAGAACTCGAAGAGACAGTTTGCCCTGGCGTAGCATGTTATGTAAAGTTAGTCATTTTTCCATTCGCCATGGCCTAGCACTGGACACACTAGATCTATCGGCTACAGAGATCGACGTTCTTTTTGACATGAATAGTTCTTCAATCGACTTCAATCTCTATGACCCTATTTTCTAAAAATTATTGAGCAACACACTCACCATCTTACAATTCCGCCCGACTAACACATCGCGTAATTTCAACTAAAAATAGATATCGACAGACAAGCGTTCGGTAATTCGTGTCCAGAATGCTTAATCATGAAACGTTCCGTTTTATGGTTTGTTTTACAATATTCTCAAAAATAAAGTGCAGTAAAAGAGTTACATATCGTTTGCATAAGTATTTGTGGTTGCTCCATGCTTTTGAGTAAGCCAACGGCCCAGATTAACCCGCCAGCTTGCAGCGGTCATAACGTTTCAAGGAGACAATGCTCGCATGCATTTGCAACACTCTATTTGACGCCATGTGGCGTAATTTGGGCTCGTTTAAAGACGCCCTCCCATGATATTTGAGCTTCTTCCCATGTTGTGTTATTTACCTCTTAAGTGATTCGGTGAACTCGGTGAATAAAAACTAAAGCATAACATAGTAGCGCATCATATTTTAATAAAATATACGAGAACCCGGGATTAGACCAAGTTACCCAATGAAGTATTTGCGATTATAAATACTGAGATACATGAAAGGGAAGGCTAAACGCGAGATACTGAGGTACATTTGTATTTTATATCTCGGGAATTTGAGAGACACTTCCATAGAAATGGCATAAATGTGCCCTGGAACAGAGAGACTGGAACACAGATACTAAGTTCTACAAGTCCAAAATATGTCTCCAGGCACTATTTATTATTTAACACTAAAATACAGATACATTGTGGCAAATAGTATCTGTCTACTTGTCGCCAATAGCTATGTAATAGTTGTATTACTCCAAAATCATTCAAATAGGTCAGTCAGTAACCGTCACAAGCAGCCATTAATAGCAATATAATTATAAACATAGAAGATAAAATAAAGCTCGATGGACCTTTTGACGCGTTGGATCTCTTGACGCGTTGGACCTCTTGACTCGTTGGACCTTTGACTCGTTGGACCTCTTGACTCGGCTGTCACGTGGCTAATGGACCTCTTGACTCGTTGGACCTCTTGACTCGTTGAACCTCTTGACCATAAGCGACGACAGGACAAGCGCTTCTGTCCTGTCGTCCGTGTTTCTTTATTGTCCTCGTTTGCTCGCGCTTTTTAACCTTTTATTGGGTATAAACTTCAAAACTTCCCTAATTATTAGCGGAAAATAAACCCGGCTAAACGCCCTCCGAATGTCACGAAGAATGAATTCCGGAAACACGGAATCCTGATTAGGCACCGATGCTTGTTGGCAAACAAGCTCGCTGCCGCCCGCTATCGGAGCACCCCGGCGCGCTTCCGGGTTTTCTATTTTTTTATTTTGTCTCACATCCTTTTGTTATTTGTACTACGTTCTAGAAACCTCGAAAGTCCTTACTAACGTATTACAGGTATCATTCCAAAGGAAAATCTTCTTTCCCGATCGCTGTGTGTTGCTGAAGAACACATAAATACATTACCCGAAGTCAACTGGGTCGCCAAATACTGTGGCTCCCTCGCGGTACCAACTCTCACCGCATGCAGTCAACAGAACGATGGTAGGAGAAATACGAGATCTATCGAAGCGTTTAAGCGGCGATGTGGCCTCGCGCCTCGCCGAGCTCCGACCGACGGTTAAGTAGACGAATTTATTCGCTCCTTTTTTGCGTGAGTTGAAACGTGGTGGCGCCAGTGTGAAAATCGCCTTGAAACAATTCCGGTTTTGAACTAGACGGCGGGGTTCGAAATATTTTCGAAATCGAATATACACGCTATCTTCTGCAAATTGTCACTTATGGCACTGTCATACATAATGCACTCTTATGATAAAAGAATGATGAGTCAAACATTAAGAAATATACGTCGAACCGGAAGTGTTCCAGCGCTACCCTGTAGATGACGCCACTGAGTTTGTTGCCAAACAAAAAAGGGCGAATTGGCAAAGATTACTCAGGACTTCGTCTAAGTGGCGAACGTCCACGCGCCAGTGGTGGTTGAATAACCTGGCCGGTCTTCAAAATCTTTTGCGCGACGATGGAGATGATAGGGTGATTATGTGATCAATGTAAGGAAGTCTCAGGCATTGAGGTCACCACTAGGCAAGAAGTAGAAATAACCGTCAGTACCCATAAATGGCAATGCTTGCAAACTATGTCTGCTCTGTTCGCCCTTCAGCTGAGATTGCAGCCAATGCCACAAGTCAGAGAGTTTGAGGTCGCTGCTGCTTTGAAGCGTTCTTCCACAGAACGAGCGCTCGTGCTAGAAATGCTTGTCTCAAAGCCTTGAGCTCATGTTAGCTCGGTTGTGTAGCTTCGGCTGCAGTCTCAGCTTAAGGGTGATCGGAGTATAGGCCCGCAACCTGCATCGTTTTGGGTCTAAAATTCACAGGGCCTCTTATGTTATCCCTAAAACTACTTGAAAGCGAAAGCCCAAGCGCCAATCCCTGTGATAGCGAACCTCCGAACACAGCGCGCTCTCTGACGACGCACTTTTGGCGCCTTTAATCTCACGGAATGTCCCACGGCCGCTCTTCACCGCTGCCCCAGCGAGAGTATCCTCCTCTCGCGCTGGGTTTGCGCAGCGGGCGCGCCTCCGCCGATTCTGGCACAAGTAACGCCGTCTCGTGGTCTAGTGGCGAAACATGGGTTTTGGTACCTTTTATGTCGCTGACGTGTTTTCGTACCTTCCCTGCGACGACGTGTTTTCGTACTTTTCGTGTCGTCGTCGTGTTTTCCCTCAAAGACTTTAAAGGTCGACTGAACAATAAGACATAAGGCTTTCGCCTTAATAAAGCTCTATTACCTCAATTGCAATGTATAACGTAATTAATGTACTTTAAGAGTTAACGGATTCACACTGAGTCCCAGAAGAACGGGAGCACGTGCGACCGACTATTACATCTTATGCGGCAGATTCCCTCATGCGCAACAATAAAGCGGGTTGAATCAAAAAAAAAAATGAAGACTACAGCTTTTCATCAATTCTATTCTAGTTGAAAATCTTTCTTTCCATATTTTCTTTCATCGCAAGTGCAGCACAGTGGAAGCTACAATCGCGAGGCGGCCGTCCTGAACAGCGCTTCGACCTCAGATTAATGATGAAAGAACGAGGTTGGCGGACGTCTTTATTTAAGATGGGTCTTTGCGCGAGCACCAGTCCGACTGATGAATTCCTTTCGAACGAAATTCTAGAAGCCACTCGTTCCGTATTCGGTTAGAACGGGCGATTTGTGAACGCCAATTCCCCACTTTATAACTACCACCTTCACCTACAGCGTGGTTGGATCAGTCCGAACCACAGGAGCACGAGCACTGTAATCCAGAGGCAGTGACTATTATGCCTATATGTATATGTCATTACTGACTACAAACCAAAAGTTTTAATACATAGTTTTTTTTTTTTTTGCCGCTTTTTTCCGAGCACGACCAACTGCGGACGCGCGCTCCATCAGCCGGGTTCACTCATCCCCGTTTTTTGTGCATTGCGTTACGTTCGAACGCTTACGCCACAAGTCACCGAAACATCTGTGATTTATATTAAGCGTGGCAACCAGATCATCGAGATAGCCTGGCACGCGACATTCGAGACGCGAATGTTTCGGGGACTAAGTAAACGGGGCTTTGTGAACCTTCCGGCTACGTTCCCGGTCTTCTTGAAAAATATATGATTGGATCCGCGGGTTAGGTACGGAAGGGATTCATCCATTATACTGTGTTTTGATGCTGCGCAAAAAAAAAAGAAAAAAAAAGCAGCTTTTTTTAAAACGCGCACAAAAACAAGCTGGATTCCGTTCGATATCGTCGTGAACTGACTGTCGTCGGCTCTTTATATTTCATGTGCTGTCTTATATGAGATCTCTCAAATAAATCACGTTCAGAGGTCGCAGCACCTTGGGGTACGTACAGTATATGTTGTTCAATTGATGAGACTCGTTGAATTTCATGTGGTGAGCGGAGAATACCCATACCTTTCGGCCGTCTCGTGTGGTCAAATATTTTCGACACTTAACACTCTTGTATTCGCAACTCCAACGCCCTATAGGTGGCGGGGCGGTAGTTCCAAAGATGGCGGAAGAAACGGGGATAGATTTTCCAGGATTTCCCGCGCGCCAGCTCGCTGACGCTGGTCAGCGCGCTGAAATGGTTTATTTGTCTACAAAAACGAAGCGCTTAGGGAGACATCATATAACAGGTGACGGAAACGTTGATGCACGTTAGGAATACGAGCATGTTGATATTTAAAAGTTGCCGAAACCTTAACCGGCGAAGCTTTCTGAGGGGGCGAGCGCGTTTTAGGCACTGGCGACGTCACTGTTTGTGGCAGAAGATTTTCAGGGTAATGAAGATATCATGTTCGCGCTTTGCCTGGCCATTAGTGCTCTCCAAAGTGAACCGTGAACGGTGACCGAGAAGCTTTGGAAGGGCAGCTTTCAAAGTATCGGTGTCTTCGTGTCACAGGCTCATAACTCGCTGCTCACCGTCTCGGTTTTAGTGTATTGCAACACCTGATCAAGCTGCTCTATGCTTATATATAGAAAGTTTGTTACCCCAGGCTACCGTGAAGTGTAGCATTATAACCGGAAGCTCGCACTGCGCATTTGAAACGCAATTCTCAGCGCGCGCCAAAAACGTTGCCATGCTCATCACTAAAAAAAAAAAAGAAGGTTGTAGTCCTTACACTCTTTTTCACATATACGACACCTCAAAACTCCACTTCGCCGTGCAGCGCATTGACGTCAAACTGACGTCCCCAACGTTTGCGAGAGGCTTGATGACGGTTCGATATAATATATTAAACAGCTAATGTACGCATCAAAGAGTACAGAAGAAAACGAAAAAAAAACACCGAGGTTTCGTAGTTAAGGAAACCCCAATTACTTTTTTTGTACAGTCATGTACACTCACTTAACCTATTTTAATAAGTTGTACAACTCAGCCATCAAGCTGCTCATGACATTTGGTTGCGTCGGTTGAACGTCAGTGCGCTGTGCGTCCACCTAAAGTTTAGGTGTATCGTATGCTATGCTAAAACTTCCTATTAACATAATCGGCATGTTTAGGGAACTTATTTATTTCTCTGTCAAAAACAAATATTTTAATATACCGTACATTTTTTGTACCGTGATATTGACAGCGTTGCGGCCCCTCTCGCCAAAACTGCCCGTTCTAAGCTCTCGTCATCAACGACTGGCTAACACAGACGCGCTCAAAATGCTTCGAGCATCTCTTTATTTGCTTTGTAATTACCTGAAATCAACTACGCGTATTCTGTCTTTTTAAAGTGTTTGGAATAAATGGTCATGTTCCTTGTCACGGCCTTAAAACGCGAAAGCCTTCCCAATGTGTATTGCTCGACATACCGTTGCGCGACGAGTTGTCTCCTACTTATGGCAAAGAATATACTTTGCGTAGACGGTACTTTAGAGCTCTTCATTATTAGCAGGAGCGTTTGTCGTCACGTTGAGTACAGATTGAGCTAGCGGTCATGCACAAGACCAGAAATCCGCAGCGTATGCGATATACGAAAAGTCCCCAATAAAATTAGGCCTCCCGGTCTTTGGTGCAACGCTGTTGCAAGGCGGAGCACAAGAATTCATATTTCAACGCGCTCACTTTTTTCGTTAAAACTGCTTCACGCATCAAGGCCGACAGTCCCTGCCACCGTTTCCGTGCCGCCGCCGCCAATGCCGTCCCCGCTTCTCTGGTTCTCCTTTCGTCCGCGAAAGGGAGAGCGGCGGGCTATAGTTGCGAATATTGAAACGGCTCAGTACATGGCTGCGTAAAAGTTCTACATAAAATGAAGCAAACACTCCCGTTGCTTTGTTGTCGCGCACGGACTTACCAACGATGGCTTTCGTGTTTGTTTTGTTTTCCTTTAGTTTCCAAAATTGTATATTCCTTTATTAAGGCCCTGTCCCATAATATTTGTCATGAAACAGAAAATGAACAATAAAACGCGTTAATTCAGCCGCCTCCAGCGTCCGGAATCGCGCCTACGCAGGCTGCCGCAGCCCGCCGACGTCGGAAAAACCTACAACCCACCGCAGTCGGGCAGCACTGAACAAACTAAAGGTGCGACACAGTGTCGACCAATCAGCAGACCGCGACGTCACAATATTGGACACGGCATTTAAGGCGTCGAATAAAGGGTTTCAATCTCGGCGTATCGGTGACAATGGCGTCAAAAGCAATTCAGCAGGCGTTGCTGCAGGAGTTGGAGTGCGCGGTCTTTTGTTTTACTTTTGAATATGGACGTGACGGAAACCTCACATGCGATAAGTTTTCACGTCACCGAGGGCTTTACCTTTCTACTCTAGCGACGCTAAAACGGCTTAAATTAGTCGAGTCGCATTTCTAAAGCTCACGACCACCACTAGGGGCTGTTTCACGGCCTGTGTTTGGCCATGAGAGGTTCGCCAATTCATACCAATGAATGGCCAAACTCTCCCAGTACACGGTTTCGCGCCAAGACAGACGCGTCTGCAGTGGCGGCTTTCGTCGACCATAGCGTGTCTGCCACTTGGGAAGAAAGGGGGGGGGGGAGTATTTATTAACAATGACGTTACGCGCAGTCTCTGTCTCCTAAACTCGTTGTCGCATCAATAGTAAAATGATGTTCCGCTCATTATTCACGCGCTGCTCGAATTAGGTTACAATAAATATTGGGTTGTTGAATAAAGAAACGACGCTTTTAGCGTTTGAAATGTGTACGTGTCTATTCGCGACTCCAGCGAGCTGTAGGGGGCGCGCTGGTCAGGCGAAATGGCGGACGAAAGGAGGTCGTTTTCGTCGTTCAGCACACGGACCACCATACATTTCTTGCACTGCAGCGTAAAGTTGGTTTTACATACGAAAGCAAAGCGATTTTTCAATGGTAAAAACCGTCTTCTAGTTAGTGCGTAGGAATGACACGGCGGAAGTATAAAAATAATTACTGGAAACGATGTTGGTTTCTATGCTGCCTACGAGAACCAAGCAGCTTTGGCAGACGACGGAGTCGAAACGACAACCTCTCCTGAGCTTCTCGGCGCTGCCGCTACGTGGCGCCGATTTCGCTGGAGTCGCCAATAGAATAACATAAAGCTAATACAAGATGCGACCACCTATATCATAACGCAACGCAACGCACAAGAAGCCGGACTTTTTTTTCCTTCTTTTTTACTGCAGTTATTTAGCTGAATACGGGAAAAGGTGTTAGTGGTTGAGCTCGGCGCCCTAGAGACCAGGGTTGGGCAGTAACGCGATACAAATGTATCGCGATAGCATTTCAGAAATACATTTCGTTTACCATAAGGAAAGAGGGACATTTAAGACAAACAGACAAGACAGGCTGTCTGTTTGTCTTAAATGTCCCTCTTTCCTTATCGTAAATTACAAACCAACACGCTCAACCATCTACATTTCGTATTTGCATTTCTGTATCGCGACACATATGTTTTCACTAGTATCTGTATTCCTGTATTGAAATGCTTTTGGAATCTTTCTTCGTATCGTGATAGCGCGATACAAAGAAGTTAGAACGTTTTTTTGTTACTTCCGGGGGCACCAGGGTCAAGGAGATGCTGGGGCATTGTTACTATGCTGACCAAGGTTCCTTCCAACTCTCCACACTATTTTTCTATGCGTCCTCTTCTCTCTTCTGAGAAAGTTGCGTAGTCGGGGAACGAACCAGGTGGCATGCCAAAAGTGGAGTCAGAGCATTATCTGCCGCAGGCTCCTAGGTAGCGATTTCATGGGTCATTGTTTGCTGGCGTCCAATTCCCGGTGCTAACCGTCTCTCTTGCATTAGCGTACAAGGTACACCCAGCCGGCAAAGCTGAGTCACAGTCCGTTGCAGCACAAGCCTGGTGGTGGTTGACTTGAAATAAAATATGGTTGACTCACGCAGTGAAGTTTAAACAACACATATCCAAATGCGTCTGCGGCTTCGCCTGTAATATTCCACGGCTCAAGAGTACGTCATCAGCCGACATTGACGTGACCCGCTGCTCTGGTGATCTTATACCAAGGAAGGAGGCCAGACGTGGTTTCGCTGTGCCTACCGAAACTTCGTACACCTGCAACCCTGCGACTCGTCTTGAGCGCGCTGATTCTCGGAGAGCTCGCACCTGGCCGGCAATATCAGGTCGCAATCCACGAGGTCTCTGTTTGGTTGATGCTAGGCGAAACTTGCGGGCTGCAATTCATACGGTCGGTGGAGGAGGATCGGCAGGAAGGACCGTCACCACAGGGATGCCACCGTATCGTTTTTTAACCGTAACAGAAGATAAGACATGTGTTCAAGGATGCTTCAGGTGGTCCACTATTCTCGAAAATTCCAAATGCAACTGGCCTGCACGATATTCAACGAGGTCACCTACAACGAAAGTACGTATTGTCCTTTCATACAGCAGCGCGGGTAAAGTTTCATGTTCAAGACCACATCTACAGAAACAAGAATACCAGTTCATTCCACATTGACGTCATCTGATCAATGTTGACAGGGGCGTCCTGATGGGACAGGGGCATGGTGACGTTTTGATGGGATTTAGGGTGACATGGAATTTATTTAGATGTAGAAGTCTTTTCGCGTCACTCGTCAGACAGAGAGGATGTCTGGGAAGGGAACGCGGTCAATCCATGATAGAACGTTTTTGAGCCCATTGATGACTCCTCTTCGTTTGAAACCACTACCTTCAAGGCAAAGTGCCAAGCCTACAGGAAAGTAATTTCGGGATCAAAACTTCCAGTTCAAACTTCAAGCTTCATCTCAGTTGGCGTCTCAAACAAATTTGAAAAATGTATTGCAGTATCAGTATTACAGTATTTGTATTTCTGCCATCCCGAAAATGTATTCCTGTTTTTTGTATCATCCAAAGACTGTTTGGCTCTATTTAAAATGTATTTCCGATACGTATCGCGATACATTTTTACAGATATATTTGAGTATCAGTATTTTAGCTACTATTTTAATGTATCTCAGTATTTGTATTTCCAAATACATTTTTGAGTAGTTCTGCCCAACCTTGCTATAGACTTGCCTAAGGGCGGTGCACTTTTCGCGACCATTTTATAAATCGAATGAGTACATAAATATTCGCGGAGAGAAGTTTGGGTATCGCCGCCTGATGAAATTTGTTCACAACCCAGACTTGGGATACTTCAACTTCCTCTGCTGATGCAAGCAGCTGCGATGCCCAGCTTCTATGCACTATGAAAATAAAATATAACCGCGTGGGTAGAACGTGTACCACCCGAAGTGAGGAAAACAGACGCGCCCCAAGCGAGCTTCTCACCGCGAACACAATTCATGTTCTCCGAATAAGCTTAGCGCAAATCGCTTCCCGCTTTATCCAACCGGAAAATGTGTTTGGTAGATCATCTAATTCAGGTTCTCCCGCAAATCCTAGCCATCCATCACCAGGGGCGGAAATGCTGAGTCACTGAACTTTTTGACGAATGCGCAGCGTCTGATATACATCACAACAAAGCTACGGCGCATGCTCAGAAAGCGTTTCACAGTCCAGCAGAAAAAGGTGGCAGCTCACAGGAGGGGATAATTGGAAAGGCGTATTTTCGCTGTGAGCTGGATAAACGCTGGTCGTCACTTGTTGTGTTCTTCTTTCTTGCATTGCGATTCGTCCTGCGGCGTTCTTATTGGCCTATGCCGGAATCTCGTTTGCTGCGTAGCGATAATACGATGCTCAGAACTTTGCATGCCCAATGTTTCTTAATCTTTGTGTAAACATAGACTTCCCGAGGAGACGTTTTAACTCAGACTTCGCCAAACGAGTTCGCTCGATTGTCCTTTGTTTAGGTTATTCCAGCTGCATGTTCGGAAAAAAAGGATTTCTGCATAGTCATACATAGTTACGAATCTCTTTCCGCTTAACGGAAGTGTTGGCAAATAAAATGTGGGTTTTAAATAAACCAGACGGATTTCAGTTTGAGCTGTGCCTGAGAGCTTTTAGCGTCTGTGTCGCTTTTACCAGCAGCTTTGGTTTTTCTTGTCAAGCTTAATATTCAACAGGTCGTTTCTAATCTTACATTCAGTTCACAATTTTTATCTTTCTTTTTTCAGAGAGACCCTTGTAATTTCTTCTGCATTCACTCGGGAAAGTTGGGCAATTCCAATGCAGAGTTGCAGGACCGACACGAGAGTTAGTTTCATTTTGAAAAGCATGACAGGTCTCAGATTGGATCTGCATAGATTTGATTCAGAAATAGGGTTCGAATAACAACTTATTACCCAGTACGACGAAAGCCTAGCCGACGTATTTGACGACAACGACAAAACCCTATCTTGATTAACTGACAAAAGGAGCGCACTCTGGTCCTGTCACTTTCTCTTCCAATGTAATAAACAAAAAAAAAATAACAAAAAACATTTTTCTGTCACAGTTTTGGGTACAAATTATCGTGGTAAAAAAAATAACTCTGCCATTTTTTGATGCTAGACCCTTCCGCGGTACATTGTTTGTTCACAAAAACAGCGTATCAACTCAGGTTGACCTTCTTTTATCTTTCTTCAATTAATTATTTCTTGGTGCACGCCACTTTTTTACTTCAGACACATGTTCCAGGAGCAAGAAAAACGGGCCGCCGGACGACCAAAATAAGGTGCGTTTTGTAAAAGACTCCGAAAGATATTAGGCACTGGAAAAAAATCACCCATCTCCGTCATGTATTTGTTTCGCACTCTTTTTGCACGCTCCTCCAACCAAAACGCACGGCAAAAAAGCCGAAGCACGCACTTGATCTCGGCACAACACCGTCTCCTTCCGCACGGTAAAGTCCGCCTGCCATGGTATCCGTGACCATGGCAACGAGGCGTCTGCTGAATGGACACGCGGGTGAATGCTGCGCCTAAAGCCAACAACGGATGACGAGGTTTTACGAACACTTTCTCCGATAGTCAACGCGGCAACGCAAGCTCAAAGCCACGACCACACTGCTTCTACTTTGTAAAAAAACGGTCTGCATACAGATCCGAACTCGACTCACCGCGAAATCCGTGCCGTGCTTCGAATTCCGCATGGCACTGAGTTCCAGGGGAAACTTTGCACGCGCACGTTCGAACCACGGATATTGCAGTGACTCGTGTTTGCAGACTGTTATTTTTATGACGTATGAGTAGGGTCGTTCGTTTTCGGGTAAAACCCGATTTTACCCGATTTTTACACCCCGAACATGTTTCTGGATAATCAGGTTAAACCCTATTTCTCCCCGAAATCCAAAACCACATAAACAACCTCTTTTTTTTTTTTTACGCCGCACGAAGTTTGAGTTGCACACACGCTAGCTATCCTACCTCGGGACAAGAGCGACCTATAGTTCACCTCGCAAGCTGCGTGTAGCACTGTGGACGCTACGCGGCTCTCACCTAACTCACTGTGACAATCTATGGAGGCCGGCTGAAGAAAAGCGACAATGGGCGTTAGGGCCTCGGAGGGACATTTCCGTCCCTCCACTGCGCATGTGGAACCACCTCGCCACGCCACGCAGCTTCGGCCCTGCTGCACGCAGCTTGTGAAATGCACTATAAATCCCCCTTCGACCTCTGTTAGGCTTCGACACCCAGCCGGTCTCTAAGGTAGCATGGCTATCTCGCTGGCGGTCTACCTTTCTCACGAACAACGTCCGAGCCAGTCAGTCTGAGAAACAGATCGGGAAAAGTTAACAGCTATATTTCAAAGCGAAATATTTGATCGAAGGCGACCGTCCCTTGAACGGTCGGGGTTTTCGTGGACACCTGAGGGAGAGGAGGATTCCGTAGGCGGTCCTGAAGCGACCGACGGCAATTGGAGCAGCGGAGCTCTCCCCAAAGGGGAGCTTAACGTTCGGGAATGGCAAGACGACTCCAATGTCTCCAAATTGGCCGGTGGACGATCCCTGGATTGTTTCCCAGCAGACAGCCGGCGTCGTTAAATTTATCTCCCGCCACCGTGACGGATAAGCACTCGGAAGGCCAGAAACACATATTGCCGCATTCCGCCGCCTCGGCGCCAGCCGCAGATAGAGGTCAAAAGGGTTGACACGCGAGGGAGAGGAGTCCTTGTGTTGTGCTTCCCCTGAAGCGACCGTCGCCAGCCAGAATAGCCAGGCCCCGAGCGTTCGCCTAAGCCTGGGCTAATCCATCCCCCAAAGTGGCCCTAACGACTGGGAAAATGGTTCGACGAGCTTCCCATGCGCTCACAAACACAAGGAGATTGCGACGGGTCATAACACCGCGCACATTAGAAGAAAAAGAAGGCGACTGCAATCAAAATTTTGTTTTGAAAGGATCAGCAATATTCTGAGAATGGTGGCATTTTTCAAACTCTAACCAAACGAGGCGCATGATCCTCATCGTCACTTCCTACTTCCCAGGTGACTGGTGAGTGCAAAGCCGAACATAGGGCCCCAGAACGCCGCACAGAAAAATTCAGCGTTGGAGATGGGAAGAAAACGAAAGACACTGGATGACTGGTGTAAAGAGAATGAAGATCTCCAGATCGCAACGAAAGACAGTGAATGCAGCCGCACGTTAGTGTGTAAATACTGCAACACCGAGATGGTCACCGATCTGGCGAACAAGCCCTACGATCGAATTCGCGAACATCTAGCGTCATCCCGCCATAAGAACTTCAAGATGTATAGATGACTTCAAGATGTATAGATGAAGATGTATATCGGAGCTGTCAATAAAATTTGTAGAGCCCATCCACTTCACGTAAGATGGAGGACCAGCGAAGCTATTATCTTTAGGGCAACCTTACGACAACTATACGACATCTATACGATTTACATATGATTGCAATGAAGACACGTACTCGACTTCGTTGTCTAATTGTGTTTTTTCAAGGCGCACCTCAAGGGCATTTTTTTCCGATTGAGCCAAACTCTCTTTATCAGCAACGCGGAAGCGAAAGAAAAGAAGGTTAGATCGGCGCGTTCTGCCCTCAACGTCGTCAAAGCGTACTTTTAGCTAACATAAGTCGGTGACCGTAGATGATAACAAGGGATCAAGACCTAACTATCTGATAATGCCAAAAGGGGCTGACTCAAGTGGGTTACCCCCTCATTTTATTTATACTTTCCACGACCAATCAGAACAAAGAAAAGCCGTTTAAACAAGATATTTTTTTATTTTTTATATATAAACATTTATGGACGCAATTTTCCAGATTTCAGCACATAACAGCTTCGCTGTAAAACAGGCAGCACAGTAAATAGATGGTTTTCCAATATCTCCAAAATGCATGGCAATATTGAGATCATGCGGTAGCTCTTATGCTTCTTCGGCAAACTTCCGATTACAAGTGTGTTCATAAGCGCAGTTTGCAGGTCAATAGGCAAGGTTGTCCCAATATTTACCTATATTGGACACACACTGGATAATATTGGCTATTTATAGTAATATTTCGCAAAACTTTATCACTATATATTGTATTCACTGGACGCCATATTTGAGGTAACTGCTCACAGCGCATGCTCGGGAGGAGTTTCCCGTCAGCTCTCAGGGAATCACAAGAGAAGAAGGGAAGGAGAAACTCTTTTCTCACCGGCACTTTCCTTTTTATGTCCCAGGCTTCTCCAGACGTCGCTATTCTCCCTCTAGAAGATTATAGAAGATTAACTTTTGCTGAAATTTCGTTGAAAAGCAGCTTTCCGCTCTCTCTTCCCCGGTGGTTCGAAAGCAGCAGCGAGCTGAGCTATGACCACCAGTGAATACACCCTATTGGGTGCATATTCGGAAAGCCGGGGCTAGTTGGGCCAAGTTACCTAATTTTACCACAATATTGGCCCCATATTTTTTGCTGCCTGGGAAGGTATGTGCAGCCGTGCGCTCTCGCAGCTTACGAGGTATTCACACGGGGAATGCTTTAGGGGTGGGATGTGCGCATAGAGTTATTATAATTTACCCTGGAAGTTCAACTGCCTCTAGTGTCTATTTGACTTTCGGGAGGAAAATTGAAGCAGACACGAAGCAGACTACTTTTGCGGTGCTTCTGTGCATTCCGATGGGAAAACGCGCCTGCATTTTGTCTGTTCGCCGGAAAATAACATGGCTAGGTTTTGTCATTTTGGTCCTACCGAATAATATGTACCTTTTTTAACACTATAAAAGTACAGTTGCTTTTGTAACAACATTTTTCTTTACCAGCGAATGATTTTAAACTTCGCTATATTTCATGCCCAAACCACCGTTTCATATCAGGTATGAAAACACGAATGACCATCTAAGCAAAATAACAATCAAAAGGAATCTAGAGCGTTTTCGCGGTTCGCCAACATTCCGGTGATGCTTATATACTGCATATATGGAAGTCCTCTCATATATATGAAAATGACCCCCTCATATATCTTTACGAGCGGTTAAAATAAATCAAAACGCAAAGAATAAATTACGTGGGCTAAGAAAGGTGCCTTTTTATTATTTCCTGTGCCACTGAGCGTTTGGAACTTATTTTCTTGCTTCTCTCTATCTTCAAAGATTTGGAGCTTCCGGTCATTTTTGAACGCAGAACAAGCATCTTCGCACACGTTCGTTAGGAGAAAGAATAAAGAAGTACGTAATTATTGCCAATGGGACTATATTACGACATGCGCAATAGCACAGGCGAAAAGCAAGGCGATCCCCAAGCCACCGCCGTGATCCCGCAGAGTTAAATCTGTAAAGAGGCACGACAGGCGAACAAAATACCGCCAATTTCGAATAAATTCCTCACCAAGCGGGCACTGTTTGTGCAGCCCGAGCAAAAGCACCCCTATCCCCTTGGGATTTCTACATCGGCGCAAATCCGCGCAAAGGCCTCACTTTGCTACGATGTGATGAGCATTCTTGGGAGAAAATAGCGGGATCTCTACACACTATAAATGCTCCTGAAAGCGCAGATCAAATGTCTACAAATACACTTTTTTTTTTTAAATTCCAGATAAAAGTGTTTTCGAGTATAGTTTGCTAATAGCAAGAAAAGTATTCCTATCCCGCCATCAGCACGAGCTCCGGTTTAAATAACTTATCGTCTACCCTGAACAAGAGTCTTCGCGGTGTTAAAATAATCTGTCGAGCGCTCGCTTTTAGCACGGGCTTAACCACAAAAAATACAGCTATGGCCAACAATGAATACTATCTATATTAAAATATATTTTTCTGTATGCACAACTGAATTTGCAGACTTGGTGAACACGAACAGCTTACTGCTACAAAGGCAAAGTATAATGAAGTGTAATGGATGTATACTTCGGCAAATAAAAACATTGCAATATATCAACACTGTGCTTTAATTGTAGTTCTTGCTGCGTAGTAGCGCAATGTTGGGATGTTTGTATTTGTAAGGTTTTTTTTTTTGCCAATAGCTTGCCGCAGATCCAAGTAAAATGTGCCATCTTCGTGCCGGATAATGTGATTCCCCATGCATATTGGTTGCTATTACATGTAAATGAGGTTCCAAGGAATCAAAGCTCTTCAGAGCACTTCAGTTTAATCCCCACCACTGCCTGTTTCGATTTCGATGAGCATCGTACCGGCGTACGGCCTTGTATCACTACTGCATGGTGTACGTTGAAGACTCCAGGTTAGCAGTTGTACTCCGGTGGCTAAATTGCTCAGCTACAGCTGAGAGATAAGCCGCTCCTTGATGCCGACAAAGTTCAAGCTGTATAAATATACCCACAACCCAATTGTTTTTAGCGCATTTTATAATGTATTTATTTATTTGGAGCTTGTGGCAGGGGGGGTTGGTACATTTTGCCACGCAAGAACATATACAAGGAAATAATGAAATCTAGTGAATATACAATAATAAAATAGAAATGCAAGAAAACATAAAAAAAACAGTATACTTTTCACCGGCAGCCTTTTAATATTATTAAAATAAGTCGACCGATGACGAGTTCTCCTGTTCTTCGGAAAAGCTGTTCTACTCTTCGATTGTTTCGTGGGAAAAGGTAAATTAAAAAGAGTCAGTACGACAAAGATACGAAACCAGCGCCCGATTGTGCAAGCTTCGCCTAGCTCGGACCAACCGTGGCGTTAAGCATCTTGAAGCACCGACGTAAAAATCACAATTCAGTAGCGTGTATAAAATTGTAGAAACCACAAGGTGATTATCTGTGAATGCGATAGCATTTATCGTTGCACACACGCGCACGAGTTCGGTCTCGATGACCAGGAACTGGAACAGATTTATATTATTTTTCAGCGGGGCTACGCGTAAAATTTTACGTGGCGTCAATTTTTCCGTAAAAGTTAGCGGGGGAACTGAATTGGTGCATTGGCCGTGAGATCAATTTTGCCGCCACATTAAGCGGGGAAATTGAATCGGAGCAGAGGTCGTGACGTAAGTTTTTTTGCTAAATTCAGTGGGGAAACTCAATTGGTATGGAGGCCATGACGTAATTTTTTCGATAAATTCATTGTGGAACCTGGAACTGTCTCTGGGTCCCGTGACGTAGTGCAATGCATCAATGTTTCCGCCAAATATTGCGTTGAACTTGAACTGGTGCATAGGTAGAGAAGTCACTTTGAAAAAGATAGCGTTTAGAAGCTCGTGTTCCAGAAACACCGGCGTCGGCGTCGGTGGGACCATAAAATCCAATTATGCAACGCGTGCAGCCACGTGTGACGACTATGTGACGTCACAATTTTCCCGCAAAAGTTAGCGAAAAATTCACCTGGAAAATTCTTTATAACTTTTGAATAAGAGAATGGTTAATGCTGGAACTTTGGCATCTGGTTCGAACCTCTAGCGCTACATATGCGCCGATAATGAGAGTTCGGTCACGCTAAGTTTATCCTTGAAATTATAAAAAAATGCACTACATTTTTGAGGGCACATATAAAAACATAAAACCAAACCGAGGTGCCCCTTCTCCCGGCAAGATCCGTCAGTGTTATTATACTCGCTTAAAAGTCGCGCTCCTTCATCCAGGCGAAGGATAGCCCGAAGAGGAAACCAGCATCCGATTATGAAACCGGCATTATTACAGTTTTACAATTGTATATTCTCTAGCGGCATCATCCCAAAAAGCTTATAACATCCGTCGTTCGGCCTATACACAATAAAGACGAAAAAAATAAGTTCTTAAATTATAGACCAGAATTCATACCTTCGGTGGAAAAATATATAACGAAAAAAAAAAGCATTATTAAAGTACTGAGGTTCTAATCGCAAAATATCGCCTAGTAACTCACACGCGATATAGATTCAGGGAGCATAGAGGAACCATTGACCTTCTAGAATACGTTTTTGACTATGTAAATGAAAGCATGGAACCTGTAAATTATGTTCTAGCTTTATTCATAAATTTTACCAGTCATTTGGAGCAATAAAAAATACTTTATGAATGGATAAACTATACAATATTAGAATTTGAGGAAACACCCATGATTTTTTCCGGAATTATCCTACTGATCAGATTCAGGAAGTACATTTAGGCTCAAAATATAGTAAGGAAATTAAGATCAAACAACAGGTACCAAAAGGTCAAGTCTCGGGTCCACTCATTTTTTTTAAATTTTTATATACTAACGAGATAGCACAGGTTAAGATCAAAATTAAACTCCTTCAATTTGCAGATGATACGGTAATTGTTTACGCGCGTAGAAATTACGAAGCAGCGCCCATAATGATACAAGGTGATACACATAATATCGTTCAATGATAAGCAAAAACAAAATAATCTTAAACGCCCCTAAAACGTAAGTAAGTAATGCTTTACGAGATCCGAGAAATAAAAACGTAAATGAATTTCCAATAAAAATGCACGATCAGAACTGCAACAAGTGCTCGTGCGTCCCTCTAAAATACGCTGATAGTGTCAAATACCTGGGTATGCGTATAGACAACCATGTTAAATGGGATATTCACATAGACCAAGTTTGTAAACAAATTAAGGGTATAATAGCACATATGTACCTTATGCAAGAACTAGTACCGCGATTCATACTTAAAATGTTATACAATGCACTGAGGAAATCAGTACTTCAATATGGAGTAACACTTTACGGGCACAGTGCCAAATACTAATAATAATGATATTTATTACGGCGCAGGACTGCCGCGACGCCGCAGAAAAGCCGATGGCCCATACCGTGGAGGTCTGCGACGCCGCAAAATCCAAGGTTGAACAAAGTCATGAATTTGAACAGATGGCAATGACGTCATGGTGTGACAATCCCTGAAGACGAATACAAACAGAGAGGAGGGAGGGAGGAGGGGGAAAAGCGAGCGTAGAGGTTAATAGGAACAGACTTGAGGCCTGCCGGCCTCAACAGTGTTTTCATAGACATCTACGTGTGTTCACATAGACCCATTGATTTAAAAGTAAAGCTAGAATCGATTCAAAAGGAATTGTTGGGAATATTGGTTACAGAAGCGAAGAAGTTGATCTCTCAGACTATATTCATAAAGGACCAGGAATGTTACGTTTCAGAGATCAAATGAAGTACAATCATATTATAAAACATATTTTCTACGAAACATAGGCTGTAAAATGTAAGAGAAAGGGCATTAAAACAAATAAAAAATTTGTTGAACCATTTATAACGAGAAAATAAGGAGAGGCCACAACAAAATATTACGTACCTAAGCTTTTACATAACATAGCGGATGAGCTGCAAAAAATAAAATTCTCAGAATAAAAATCTAGTAAGATATTAAAGACGTTTACAGTTCTCTGTAGTGCCGAATTAAAGCGCAGCTCTTGAGGAGGAGGGAGGGACGGAGGGGAGGGCATGAACCTCCATATCTTCTCCTCCCCTCCTATTGAACGGTGAAATTTTGCTAAACTTCCCGCTAATTTTAGCGTGGAAACTTTTCCGCTAACTTTACCGGAGAATATTTTCAGCTGAAAATTTTTTCTGACAATTGTTTTGTTTTGCTAAATGTAGTGGGGAATTTTTTCTTCTAAATTTAGCGGGAAAGGGTTTTCACTAAATTTAGCAGGAAATCTTTCCGCTAAATTTAGGGAGGAATCTTTTCCGCTAAATTTGGCGGGAATAGCATTTCAACTAAATTTAGCGGGAAAATTTTTCGTCTAAATTTAGCAGGAAAAAACTTTCCGCTAAATTTGGCGGGCAATTTTCTCTCTAAATTTAGCGTTGAATGTTTTCCGCTAAATTTAGAGCGGAATTTCTTTCGCTAAATTTAGCGGAAATTGTTCCGCTAATTTTAGCGGGAAAATGTTGCCACTAAGTTTATCGGGGAATTTTCGCCGAAACATTTAGCTGTAAAATCTTTCCGCTAAATTTAGCGGTGAAATTTCCCACTAAATATGGCGGGAAAATTTCCCCGCTAAATTTAGCAGGAAAAATTTGCCCGCCAATTCTAGCGGGAAATATTCCCACTGAATTTAGGCGCCGTCTGACGTCAGGAGGGTCACGTCACATTTGACGTCACGTGTGACGTCATTATGGGGATGTCGCAAAATGAAACGCGCGGTTACGCCGACGGTGATGGCGACGCCGACGGCGACGCCGCTCAAGCCGGAAACAGACGCCTAAGTTGGTGCGCTCTGAAAGATGGGATAATTGAAAAGGGAATAAAGGACCCATAAAATCGTAATAGAAAGAGGTAATGGAGTATCCCCAAAAGAGAATAATATAAAAGGTTCTTTTTTCTCTTTAGTTATCAGAATTACCTTGTAAGTCGCGAATCTCTAGTATCCGTCACGGTATGTAAATACTAATTCATTATTATTGTGACGATGTTTTACATATATAGTCTGCAAGTTAAAGGAATTAATAGCAGCTAAAAAGGGGTACAACTGCTGTAATTTATAGTTACATTGGTATGCTCTGCTGTTTTAGAGCGCAGCTCTTAGGCGCCCGTTTCCGGCTTGAGCGGCGTCGGCGTCGCCGTCGGCGTAACCGCGCGGTGCACTATGGGTAAATTTTCCCGAAGGAACCCGAGGTCCTCCCGAAGGACCTCCGGGTTCCGTTCGGGAGGACCTCGGGCACCTCGGGTTCCTTCGGGAGGACCTCGGGAAGACCTCGGGTTCCTTCGGGAGGACCTCGGAAGGACCTCGGGTTCCTTCAGGGAGGACCTCGGGAGGACCTCGGGTTCCTTCGAGGAGGACCTCGGGGGGGTCACGTGACGATGACGTCATCAGTGACGTCATCAGTGATGATGACGATGACGATGTGGATGCCGATGACGTCATCAGTGACGTCACTGGTGACGTCATCATCACTAATGACGTCACTGATTACGTCATCGTCAGTGAGCCCGGTCCATGCTGGTCACAGCTCGGTCACGTCATCCCAGGTCACGTGACCCCAGGTCGCGTACCCACCGCTAAATCAACTGACCACCCCAGTACTCTTCCCTCGCTCCTCCTCAAGAGCTGCGCGCTCTAATTCGGCGTTACAGGGAGTTGTAAACGGCTTTCATTTTTTTCTTATCTTCGCTAATAAAAAGCAGAAGCTCCTGTCGCGTCCCGCACAAGTCGTTGTTGGCTTATTGTGTGTCTTATATTGTATTATTTTCATAGAACGTAACAAAAGATGCTTTTTTTGTATTGTATTGTACCGAACGATACAGAAAAAACCAAACGAAACGAATGTGAAGATACAGCACAAGTGTATTCAATGAGAAGTCGCACAGGAAATCAAAACAAGTGCAGAAAAAAATGAGAGTTATCTCTGATTTTCGGAGACGACACTCATCGATGGGCACATGCGATTGATTACACCAGGGTTCCGTGCTTTCTGATAATTCCGAAAAACATCCGAATAACCCTCTTCTGCACATTTATTGTCAATTCGGATTTATCCGAAGAACTAAGAATTTGGAGATCACAACGACAAAATTTAAAGCAAAAATGATAGTGTTTTGCAAATGAACTTCATATGGGCACATGGAGTCACTGGTCCTGAGGAGTTCGCACTTCAGTTCGCTTTGAAATCTCAACTACTGACACTTTATCATTCAGCTTGTCAAAGTTTGTTCCGGAAAACAGGTTATAGGAGCTGGACTCTTTTCATTTTCTTTTTGAATATTTATAAATTGGGTACAGACTTGGGTATAAATTGCATTAAAACTTGGGTTTGGGCTAGTTTGTCCATTACTGAATAAAAAGCTTAAAGCGCGAACAAACGAGGACAATAAAGAAACACGGACGACAGGACAGGCGCTTCTTAAAACTTGGGTTTGGGCTAGTTGGTCCATTACTGAATAAAAGGTTAAAAAGCGCGAACAAACGAGGACAATAAGAAATACGGACAGAGGATTCGAGTCAGAGGTCAGACGCGTCAAGAAGTCAGCGGTCAGGGCAATATTGGACCTCTTGACGCGTTGGACCTCCTGACGCGTTGGACCTCTTGACTCGCCGTGGATCTCTTGACTCGTTGGACCTCTTGACGCGTTGGACCTCTTGACCCATATTGGATCTCTTGACTCGTGCCTCGATGTGTCAAGAGGTCCAACGCGTCAAGAGGTCCAATATTGGATATCTTGACTCGTTGCATCTCTTGGTGCGAAATATGTACAGGCAAATTCCGTAAAATAAGTACAAGCAAGAAAAAAAAAAGCTACGATGGCATTTAAGCTTTCTTTTATGATGTTAGAATGCGTGAGCACTATCTTTGCCCGAGTTGTGTTGCCGCAACAGATAGCGCGCTAGTTTCACGATCAAGAGGGCCTAGGTTCGAAACCAGGATGGTTTCGTGCTCACGTAAACAGAGAGGTCACGTGACCAGAGGTCTTTTTCGGTTAGGTCACGTGACCACAATTTTTTGTTTGGTCACATGGCCAGATAGGTCACGTGACCAGAGAAATTACGTGACCAAAGATATCACGTGACCAGATTTTTTTTTTGTTTTTGATTGTATTAGGTTGTGTTGGACAAGTTACGGATTTTGACGACGGCTTTTTCGCTGACTGAGCCAGGTAATGCTCATGCATTAAAAAAGCAGACAACAGAGATGCTAACAAAATAAGGCGGAGAAGAAAAATTCGGAAAAAGAGCAAAAAGTTAAGATGTGAAGACTTCCACGCGGCAGGGGGATCTCACAAACACGGCTTTGATAGATCGTTTCTGGCCGGTGATGTAGTTAGTGTTCGTGCGTATGACCCGTGATTTGCACGGTTTCTGAAGCGACATATACGCGCGCGCTGGGCTGTGGAGATCGCATGCTGGGCACTGGATTTGTGAACACCGGAAATCATTGTTGTTATAAACTGTCAAGCTTATAGCAACATTGGTTTGTTGGGGACCTGCAGCCCTGCAGGGCTGTGTGCCTTTGCGTTTTAACCCTTGACGACAAAGTCGTAAATCTGCATCTCCCCTGTTGCTCTCCCCCGCGAATATCGAACACGTCAAAGGAAAGGTCTTAACATTCCACGATTTGACATGCCTTTTTTGTTTAGGTAGTGGCTACTTCGACATCCGGGTTCAAAATAATTGTAAAACTACTTTGAACACATCTTTCGTCACATACGAAAGATATGTCCATAGTTATTTGCTATTTCGACGTCTACCATCACACTAAAGCACTATTATGGCGTTTGACGTCAAGATAACTGAAGATAGTTTTTTTTTCTTTGACATCATTTTTAAAAGTTTTAGTAATTGTTTAAATTTGTTCACGTCCCGTCAAAATAGCTTCCTTGATATTTTGAAGTCCTTGGTCTTCGAAGAACTTGAAGAGACAGTTTGCCCTGGCGCAGCATGTCATGTAAAGTTAGTCATTTTTCCATTCGCCATGGCCTAGCACTGGACACACTAGATCTATCGGCTACAGAGATCGACGTTCTTTTTGACACGAATAGTTCTTCAATCGACTTCAATCTCTATGACCCTATTTTCTAAAAATGATTGAGCAACTACACCCACCATCTTACAATTCCGCCCGACTAACACATCGCGTAATTTCAACTAAAAATAGATGATATCGACAGACAAGCGTTCGGTAATTCGTGTCAAGAATGCTTAATCATGAAACGTTCCGTTTTATGGTTTGTTTTACAGTATTCTCAAAAATAAAGAGCAGTAAAGGAGTTACATATCGCTTGCATAAGTATTTGTGGTTGCTCCGTGCTTTTGAGTAAGCCAACGGCCCAGATTAACCCGCCAGCTTGCAGCGGTCATAACGTTTCAAGGAGACAATGCTCGCATGCATTTGCAACACTCTATTTGACGCCATGTGGCGTAATTTGGGCTCGTTTAAAGACGCCCTCCCATGATATTTGAGCTTCTTCCCATGTTGTGTTATTTACCTCTTAAGTGATTCGGTGAACTCGGTGAATAAAAACTAAAAGCATAACATAGTAGCGCATCATATTTTAATAAAATATACGAGAACCCGGGATTAGACCAAGTTACCCAATGAAGTATTTGCGATTATAAATACTGAGATACATGAAAGGGAAGGCTAAACGCGAGATACTGAGGTACATTTGTATTTTATATCTCGGGAATTTGAGAGACACTTCCATAGAAATGGCATAAATGTGCCCTGGAACAGAGAGACTGGAACACAGATACTAAGTTCTACAAGTCCAAAATATGTCTCCAGGCACTATTTATTATTTAACACTAAAATACAGATACATTGTGGCAAATAGTATCTGTCTACTTGTCGCCAATAGCTATGTAATAGTTGTATTAATCCGAAATCATTCAAATAGGTCAGTCAGTAACCGTCACAAGCAGCCATTAATAGCAATATAATTATAAACATAGAAGATAAAATAAAGCTCGATGGACCTTTTGACGCGTTGGATCTCTTGACGCGTTGGACCTCTTGACTCGGCGTTGGACCTTTTGACTCGAATTGGACCTCTTGACTCGGCTGTCAGGTAGCTCATGGACTCGTCTGTGACGTCGCTAATGGACCTCTTGACTCGTTGAACCTCTTGACCATAAGCGACGACAGGACAGGCGCTTCTGTCCTGTCGTCCGTGTTTCTTTATTGTCCTCGTTTGCTCGCGCTTTTTAACCTTTTATTGGGTATAAACTTCAAAACTTCCCTAATTATTAGCGGAAACTAAACCCGGCTAAACGCCCTCCAGAATGTCACGAAGAATGAATTCCGGAAACACGGAATCCTGATTAGGCACCGATGCTTGTTGGCAAACAAGCTCGCTGCCGCCCGCTATCGGAAGACCCCTGCGCGCTTCCGGGTTTTTTATTTTTTATTTTTTCTCACATCCTTTTGTTATTTGTACTACGTTCTAGAAACCTCGAAAGTCCTTACTAACGTATTACAGGTATCATTCCAAAGGAAAATCTTCTTTCCCGATCGCTGTGTGTTGCTGAAGAACACATAAATACATTACCCGAAGTCAACTGGGTCGCCAAATACTGTGGCTCCCTCGCGGTACCAACTCTCACCGCATGCAGTCAACAGAACGATGGTAGGAGAAATACGAGATCTATCGAAGCGTTTAAGCGGCGATGTGGCCTCGCGCCTCGCCGAGCTCCGACCGACGGTTAAGTAGACGAATTTATTCGCTCCTTTTTTGCGTGAGTTGAAACGTGGTGGCGCCAGTGTTAAAATCGCCTTGAAACAATTCCGGTTTTGAACTAGACGGCGGGGTTCGAAATATTTTCGAAATCGAATATACACGCTATCTTCTGCAAATTGTCACTTATGGCACTGTCATACATAATGCACTCTTATGATAAAAAAATTATGAGTCAAACATTAAGAAATATACGTGAACCGGAAGTGTTCCAGCGCTACCCTGTAGATGACGCCACTGAGTTTGTTGCCAAACAAAAAAGGGCGAATTGGCAAGAGATTACTCAGGACTTCGTCTAAGTGGCGAACGTCCACGCGCCAGTGGTGGTTGAATAACCTGGCCGGTCTTCAAAATCTTTTGCGCGACGATGGAGATGATAGGGTGATTATGTGATCAATGTAAGGAAGTCTCAGGCATTGAGGTCCACCACTAGGCAAGAAGTAGAAATAACCGTCAGTACCCATAAATGGCAATGCTTGCAAACTATGTCTGCTCTGTTCGCCCTTCAGCTGAGATTGCAGCCAATGCCACAAGTCAGAGAGTTTGAGGTCGCTGCTGCTTTGAAGCGTTCTTCCACAGAACGAGCGCTCGTTCTAGAAATGCTTGTCTCAAAGCCTTGAGCTCATGTTAGCTCGGTTGTTTAGCTTCGGCTGCAGTCTCAGCTTAAGGGTGATCGGAGTATAGGCCAGAAACCTGCATCGTTTTGGGTCTAAAATTCACAGGGCCTCTTATGTTATCCCTAAAACTACTTGAAAGCGAAAGCCCAAGCGCCAATCCCTGTGATAGCGAACCTCCGAACACAGCGCGCTCTCTGACGACGCACTTTTGGCGCCTTTAATCTCACGGAATGTCCCACGGCCGCTCTTCACCGCTGCCCCAGCGAGAGTATCCTCCTCTCGCGCTGGGTTTGCGCAGCGGGCGCGCCTCCGCCGATTCTGGCACAAGTAACGCCGTCTCGTGGTCTAGTGGCGAAACATGGGTTTTGGTACCTTTTATGCCGCTGACGTGTTTTCGTACCTTCCCTGCGACGACGTGTTTTCGTACTTTTCGTGTCGTCGTCATGTTTTCCCTCAAAGACTTTAAAGGTCGACTGAACAATAAGACATAAGGCTTTCGCCTTAATAAAGCTCTATTACCTCAATTGCAATGTATAACGTAATTAATGTACTTTAAGAGTTAACGGATTCACACTGAGTCCCAGAAGAACGGGAGCACGTGCGACCGACTATTACATCTTATGCGGCAGATTCCCTCATGCGCAACACTAAAGCGGGTTGAACAAAAAAAAAAATGAAGACTACAGCTTTTCATCAATTCTATTCTAGTTGAAAATCTTTCTTTCCATATTTTCTTTCATCGCAAGTGCAGCACAGTGGAAGCTACAATCGCGAGGCGGCCGTCTTGAACAGCGCTTCGACCGCAGATTAATGATGAAACAACGAGGTTGGCGGACGTCTTTATTTAAGATGGGTCTTTGCGCGAGCACCAGTCCGGACTTCTTTGCGCGAGCACCGTAGTCCGTATTCGGTTAGAACGGGCGATTTGTGAACGCCAATTCCCCACTTTATAACTACCGCCTTCACCTACAGCGTGGTTGGATCAGTCCGAACCACAGGAGCACGAGCATTGTAATCCAGAGGCAGTGACTATTATGCCTATATGTATATGTCATTACTGACTACAAACCAAAAGTTTTAATACATAGTTTTTTTTTTTTTTTGTCCGCTTTTTTCCGAGCACGACCAACTGCGGACGCGCGCTCCATCAGCCGGGTTCACTCATCCCCGTTTTTGTGCATTGCGTTACGTTCGAACGCTTACGCCACAAGTCACCGAAACATCTGTGATTTATATTAAGCGTGGCAACCAGATCATCGAGATAGCCTGGCACGCGACATTCGAGACGCGAATGTTTCGGGGACTAAGTAAACGGGGCTTTGTGAACCTTCCGGCTACGTTCCCGGTCTTCTTGAAAAATATATGATTGGATCCGCGGGTTAGGTACGGAAGGGATTCATCCATTATACTGTGTTCTGATGCTGCGCAAAAAAAAAAAGAAAAAAAAAGCAGCTTTCTTTAAAACGCGCACAAAAACAAGCTGGATTCCGTTCGATATCGTCGTGAACTGACTGTCGTCGGCTCTTTATATTTCATGTGCTGTCTTATATGAGATCTCTAAATAAATCACGTTCAGAGGTCGCAGCACCTTGGGGTGCGTACAGTATATGTTGTTCAATTGATGAGACTCGTTGAATTTCATGTGGTGAGCGGAGAATACCCATACCTTTCGGCCGTCTCGCGTGGTCAAATATTTTTGACACTTAACACTCTTGTATTCGCAACTCCAACGCCCTATAGGTGCGCGGGGCGGTAGTTCCAAAGATAGCGGAAGAAACGGGGATAGATTTTCCAGGATTTCTCGCGCGCCAGCTCGCTGACGCTGGTCAGCGCGCTGAAATGGTTTATTTGTCTACAAAAACGAAGCGCTTAGGGAGACATCATATAACAGGTGACGGAAACGTTGATGCACGTTAGGAATACGAGCATGTTGATATTTAAAAGTCGCAAAAACCTTAACCGGCGAAGCTTTGTGAGGGGGCGAGCGCGTTTTAGGCACTGGACACCTCACTGTTTGTGGCAGAAGATTTTTCAGGGTAATGAAGATATCATGTTCGCGCTTTGCCTGGCCATTAGTGCTCTCCAAAGTGAACCGTGAACGGTGACCGAGAGGCTTTGAAAGGGCAGCTTTCAAAGTATTGGTGTCTTCGTGTCACAGGCTCATAACTCGATGCTCACCGTCTCGGTTTTAGTGTATTGCAACACCTGATCAAGCTGCTCTATGGTTATATATAGAAAGTTTGTTACCCCAGGCTACCGTGAAGTGTAGCATTACAACCGGAAGCTCGCACTGTCCATATGAAACGCAATTCTCAGCGCGCGCCAGAAGCGTTGCCATACTCATCACCAAAAAAAAAAAGAAGGTTGTAGTCCTTACACCCTTTTTCACATATACTACACCTCAAAACTCCACTTCGCCGTACAGCGCATTGACGTCAAACTGACGTCCCCAACGTTTGCGAGAGGCTTGATGACGGTTCGATATAATATATTAAACAGCTAATGTAACGCAAAAAAGAGTACAGAAAAAAAACAAAAAAGAAACACCGAGGTTTCGTAGTTCCGCAGCGTATGCGATATACGAAAAGTCCCCAATAAAATTAGGCCTTCCGGTCTTTGGTGCAACGCTGTTGCAAGGCGGAGCACAAGGATTCATAATTCAACGCGCTCACTTTTTTCGTTAAAACTGCTTCACGCATCAAGGCCGACAGTCCCTGCCACCGTTTCGCGCCGCCGCCGCCAATGCCGTCCCCGCTCCTCTGGTTCTCTGTTCGTCCGCGAAAGGGAGAGCGGCGGGCTATAGTTGCGAATATTGAAACCAGGGTGTCGAACCGGAACCGAACCGAACCGAAAACCGGAACAGAACCGTTATTTTTAGCCGAACCGGAACTGAACCGAACCGAAATCTTCGCCGCCATCTTGGAACTGAACCGGAACCGAACCGAAAAATTATATAACGGTAACCGGTTCAAAACGGTTCAAGGTAATTTATTTTTTATTTTTTTGCTAGTATCACAAAATGAACATATAGGAATAAAAAATTGGCGGCTGTATTTCTATCTATTGATCAAATCGTCATAGACAGAATTGCAATTTATGGTAAATTGTGGGTTTTCGTGGCGCTTTTCTATTGGCACTATGATTAACCATGTGTCACGTTGTCACGTGACGTCATGATGTCAATACATGTTGTCAAGTAATGTCACGTGACTCACCGCGTCAACTCGATTTCATTTGAAAAAGTCACTAGATGTATTAACCTTGTTGACAGCGTGACGTAACATGACATCACGATTTTGTACCGAAAGTCGCGTGACACCGTGACGTAAGCGATTTTCATAACCTTTAGTCGAGTGCTCGGGTTCATGACAATCAGCACCGCCAAACATTCGGGTAACGGCTCATGTCAATTAAATGTGATAATAGCCCAACTCTAACAATATCTAAAGCTCAGCTCAAGCCTTTGCTTTCCAAACCCTAGCCGCCTAGGGCATGACTATGATGAACACTGACGGTATATAATTAGCGTCAGATCACGTGGCCGCTTGTTCAAATGGCGAGGTGAGGAGGGCATCGACAGCTGTCTCTTTCCTTTATCTTTTCTGCATCTGCGATTGCGCGGAGAGGAAACCAACGGATGTTTCCGCAAGCTATCAGCGTCAGGGGCTACGTTATCAGGGGCGCCGGAACGGGGGGTGCAGGGGAGCGACGGCTCCCCCTCATTTACAAATGAGGTAGCACGGCTCCCCCAATCTACGTCAATCAAAGTTTTTTTTTTTTTTGTTTACTGATTTTTGTTTTACCAGAGCATTTGGCGCCTGCTGTTTTGTGGCTGCCTCTCCGTTTTCGTTCAGTCAGATTTTCCAGCTATCGCCACGAAAGCCGATCATTTGGGGCCTAGCCCGAAGGATAAGCCCCCAGCGTAAACCTGGCCGTGGAGAAAAAGACCCTGGAAAAATAGCGATTTTGACGTTCGCTGTCTTCAGCAGACAAATTGTTGTAAATGACCCTCGCAGCCGTAGGAAGAATTCGTCGAGCTGGCCTCCCGTCGAAAGTACGCGGCCTTCGGGGTCTTCAAAAAGCTGGAAGCCGTTTCACTGTCAAAAGAAGTCTTCGGAAGCTTGAATTAACTTAAAATACCCTTCCAATTCACTGAGTGAGGGGGGGGGGGGCAGTTGGGTCCCCGGGGAGCTTGTGATTGTCGGTGAACGATACTCACCGTTTTAAACTTACTATTCCCGTGAATGACCTTCAGACTGTACATAGATAAAAAAAAATAGACACCACTCGACCTTGCCGTTCGCCACAAGTGCGCGACCTTCAGAAGCTTCAAAAATCTCAATGCCTGGGGGAAGCGCCAAGATAATTTGTGAAGACCGCGTCTTCTGTTTGTTTCGCCTCCAAAGAGTTTTCGGGAGCCAGTCTAGCGCCCTTGGGGGCTTCTAGCGTTAGCCGCATTATTCCTGTGAGTGACTTTCTGAACTAGCCGGAAGCATCTCTCGACCTGCCAACCCCTCTCTCCTGGAAGTGGGGACATTCAACTACTTCAAAAAGGTCCAGTGCCGCGGTGTCGGTGAATGGAAGAGCTGAGACTAGGAAGCAGGAAGAAGGCGACTCGCTTTTCTTTGGCCGGTAGATGATTCTTCGGAAGCTTGGGGATAAGCGGAAAGGTATGTGCGACGGGGGATTACTTTAAGGATCCTGACAAGGTCAGGCAGCCTTTTTGGCTAGACGGGGTCGATGTCTGCGTATACCGCCAGTAGCGACGTCCTTTTGTTGGCTGGTGCGGTGGAGGGGGATGGGGCGGAGCAGAGGAAAAATTAAAATGCTACTGCCAATATCCTTTATAAACAGCATACTGCTGCTGGAGAGTGCGCCCTCTCTATTCGTGGCGCGACTGTGGAGAGGTAAACATACGAAGCTTCACCTGTCTCCAATATTTCTGGAGTCTTTTTCAACTGTTCAATCCCCTGCCCCAGCTGAACTCTCGCCTTCATATGGCCTCAATTTTTCAAAGTTTTTGAGCAAAGCCCTCATGGTCAACAAGCTCCTCGTTCTGCGACGATCCACGAGCAGCAGTCTCAGCGTTCTCGACATCCCTACTGGTAAGCCCTCAGTTTTAATGTTTCATATATTTATATTATTAGCAATTTGCTTGATTTTCCTGACAATTTCTGGATGCAAAACAGTATTGCTGGTCACAACGTCAGTTTTTTACACCACAGTAGCAATCATTACTGTAATTTTATGAGAACTAGAGTCCCCAAGCACAAGATCACACTTAGCAAGCGAGAAAATGCGTCTGTATTCTGAAGGAATATAATTACGAACTCGACCGTCGCTTTCCGGCTCCTGCCATATCCACTCGTGAAGCAACCACGTTCAACTGGTTGCCAAGGTTAGTTGATCTTAATTTTGGTCGCGCTTGCCCTCTGAGGCCTCGGCCAATATACCACACTCTTCAATATTTACATGTCTACAGCTCAAACTTTCAAAGCATAGTAGCGCTTCTATACCCCGTTTTATGCATAACGTGCAACGCTGTCAAAGCTAGCGTACCGGTTTGCGCTGCCCACGTTCCGTCTCCGTCTCACCTTAGCATGGACTATTGTTGACTACACGTGCTAAAACCGCGAGCTAATTGCTTGGGATTACGCATCGGTGACTGCGCGAGCGCTCGCACAGCTCGTGTGGCAGTCAAGGCTACCGTCTCGCGCTAGTAGAAAAAAATTGGGTTGTGTGCATGTTTATACAGCCTAGAACTTCGTCTGCCTCCAAGGGCGACGAGTCTCCCAGCTGTAGATGAGCAATTTAGCCATTGCAGTACACACCGCTAGCCTGGGGTCTTTAACGTGCAACACGCAGTAGTGATAGAAGACCGCACGCCGGTACGATGCTCATCCAGATCGAAACGGGCAGGGGCGGGAATTGAGCCCAGTATCCTGGGTTCTGCAGCGCGAGCTTTCGCTCCACGTGCTCCGAGCTGGTGTGCGCTAGACCACTCGGCCACCGATCCCCCGCTAGTAGAGCCTCTGCGGTTAGTCCATGCTAAGGTGAAACGAAGTATAACTGTACCCACAGCTCACGTAAATGAGCTCATATGGATGCCCATTCCGCGTGTAATAATCGTGACCGCCAGGCACGAGCATGACACGTTCCAAACGCACCAATACATGCAAAGGTAACTGGCGGGAGCCTCGTCACCAGTATGAGCTGTGGGTTATCATCTGCCATCGACTTATCTTATCAACTTACGTTATCGTCATCCCACTTATCATCAGCAGCCCATAAAAGCTAGCTCTCGATGTAAAATAACGGTCTACACGTGCTTGATCACAGTCCAGCCAGCGCGTGCCAGCCAACTGCGGCGAGCCAGAAAATGCTCGTGCAAAAAAGCACAAACACAGCAATGAAAGCGCCCTGAGACGCATTTTCGGAAAGGTGTATAAAATGACCTCAAGGTGCGTTCATTGCTCTGTGCGTTTCGCAGGAGCACTCTCTGACTCGAGGTCACGGCTCGAGGTAGTTGTGAGCGCGTGCTCGCTGAACTGTGATCGAGCACGTGCGGACTCTGAGCTCGCTGTCAGCCAGCAGCGTAACTAGGGGGGGGGGGCAAGTCCCGGACGCCACTTGGAGGGCGAGCCGAGTCCACGGCATGTGCTCTACTGGAAAAAATAGCGACGCGGCCTACGCGAGGGCGCAATTCATTGCCATGGGCTGAGGGCGCAAATCTCATGCCATGGGCGCCGCATCTAGTTACGCCACTGCTGTCAGCACAGCCTCAAGGAACTGAACCGAGTCACGGCGGTTACTGAAAAGCGACGCGAGCACGTTGTCTGTCATGCATTGCACGAGCAGGCACACGACATACGCTCAGAGAGCGGAGTGTGCTCGTAGCTTTGTTACGCGCGCATCGAATAGACCATTTGCTATATTACCCAAGCATCAAGGAGAATGCAGGGATTGGTGTTCCACGCGCCACACGCGCACGCCTTCCCCGTATAAAGGATTCGAAGTAAATAACCAAAATAAAGCGTTGAAGAACGCGCGTGCAAGATGCAAATTTGTTTTATGTTTTTGCTTTAGAAAAGTTACTACTGCGTGCTGAAGCCAGCACGTGCGGCGCGTGGAACACCAATCCCTGCATTCTCCTTGATGCTTGGGTAATATAGCAATAGGTCTATTCAGATCGGACAAGCATGATCGGTAGAAAATTAAGAGAGGGGAATTAGTGTGGGTAATTTGTCCCCTCTTAATTCGACGCGCTATACGAACGCATACATGTCAAGGCAACCAATTAGGGTTGTGTGAATGCTGCATTGAATCGAATAGTGCAAAGCCATCGTTAGCTTCAATACTGCAGAGAAAGCCGGCACGCCTTGGACTGTGAAGGCTATGAATGACTCTGCGCTATTTGATTCGAAGCACTATTCGCAAACCGTTAGCAACCATATTAAAGTAACTTGCTTTTAGACCGGAAAGCTACCGCAGCCGCTTGTTGGAGTATACGCCGCAAGTTATTAAAAGTTCTTCAAAACCAGCAATTCAGAAAGTGGCGTTTAGCCGGTACATGGAATGCAATTTGTTATCACGACATGCTCATGACCAATACCTAACTAACGAACGAGCTGTACACGAGGAATTGTTTGCGTCTAGCCTTGTTGCAGTCTCAGCTGCAACGAAGGAATTGCGAGGCCCTAGCAAGCGCATTATGGGTGCATAACATTTACGCACGGGCTTTTCCCATTTTCACGATTTGTTATTGCAACATAAACAACAGCAACGAGAAGTTGACTTGAGTGAATGCCCCCGTCGAGCAAGAGCTCGCTGACTGAAAGACCACCAATTCGGGAAATGGTGGATTACGTAAATAGATTATCGCTGAGACGTAACTTGACGCTTTGACGTTGTTTCGGACTCCAAGTCTCGGTGTCTCTCTCTTTCTCTCTCCTTCGCTCGCTAATAAATTACTGCTTATATGTTTCACTTTACTGTAGACACGGCGCCGCGTAATGGCGGAGTGTAGATAATATTTAATTTCCTTTTGATGCTTTGATGGTGTCGGATTCAACTCCGTCTGATAACACCGTATAAATGTATTTCGCAGATGGCACGAAAGCAGACCTTGCTGGACCTCTGGTCACCAACCGCAAAAAGGACCAAGCCACCACCAGAAGAGCACATCATGCACTTGGAAGCGAGTGAGAGTATGCCCGCGCAATGTCAATCAGCATCAACCAGTTTAGGCCCTGTAGAGGAAAGATACAGTTCTCCTGACGCTGTTTGTAGGATTGAAACTAAGTTTCATCCCGGAACCTCGTTCAGGTTTCCCAAAAATGACAGCAGGAGCTGCCAGTCATCTTGGTTTATAACGTATCAATGGCTTCATTACGATGAGAAGCAGGACTGTGTTTTCTGTTTTGACTGTGCTAGGGCGTTTGAAATGAAGGGCTTGAAGTCTCTCCATGGTGTCGAGCCGGCTTTCCTAAAGACAGGTTTTCGAAACTGGCGGAAGGGACCTCACAAATTCAAAATGCATGAGAGGAGCGAGCATCACAGAGACTCGATTCACCATATTATCCAGAGAGAGAAAGGGGCATCCATTGCAGCACTTATCTCGAAGCAGAGTCTTCAGCAGCAACAAGAGAATCGTGCGGCTTTACGGGTTATTGTAAGCTCGTTGCGCTTCCTTGCTCGAAGTGGTTTGTCCATTCGCGGCCACCTTTCAAGCAACGGAGACCTGGTGCAGCTTTTGGAAGAGAGAAGAGAAGACGTCCCTGCGCTAAGAACCTGGCTTAACAAGCGGGACAGGTGGCTTAGTGGCGACGTGCAAAACGAAATACTCAAAATAATGGCGCACAGTGTCCAGCGAATGCTTGTCGACAAAATCACCCAATCACCTTTCTACGCCATCATGGCAGACTCCACGACTGACACGTCGGGTCAAGAACAGTTTTCCGTGTGCGTAAGGTACGTTTCCCCAGACACACTTGATGTGCATGAAGCGTTCTTGGGCATGTACAACCCACCTGACACCAAAGCAGCAACATTATTCTCCACGATCAAAGACGTCCTGATCAGGCTATCGCTTAGCTTCGACAACCTCCGGGGACATTGTTTTGATGGTGCTGCCAGCATGTCTGGAAAGATTAGCGGGGTACAAAAGCTAATCAAGGATGAGCAGCCAAAATCGACATATGTTCACTGCTGTAATCACTCTCTCGACCTTGCACTTCAGGAGGCGGGTCGCAGCTCTGAAGTCATTTGTACCACATTAACAATTGTGAAAGACGTGTCCAACGCGATCCTGAATTCGGCAAAAAGAAAGTCAATCTACACTGGTATTGTGTCAGCTCCGTGCCCATCAGAATGCGAGATGGACATGCCGGTGAAGCAGCTGTTACCTCTGTGCCCAACCCGTTGGTCCGTTCGCGTGAACTCCATGTCGAGGTTCTTGGATAATTATGGTCGGGTGCAAATCACTCTCGCGGAGATCCTTAAAGAGAAAACTTGTATTCGAGACGACCGCCGCGCTGCATTCCAGGGCTATTTAAAACGTCTGCAGCGGTTCGAGACGATGTTTTATTTAATTGCATCGATCAAGGTCTTTGGTCCTTGCGAGGAACTCGCCCGTGCACTTCAGAGCTCCAGTTGCTCTGCCACCGTAGCAAGGAAGTCGGCCGATGTGCTCGAGTTGACCCTGAGAAATCTGCGGAGTGATGATGCTTTTGATGAGATTTTCTTCTTGCATCGGCCAAATCAGATAGACTTAATCTCAAATTTCCTTCCGAGACAAGGAAAAAAGGCCACCAAAGAGACTGGAATCTACAAGCCGTCCAGTTTCACCAGCGTCATTAGACTTGAAAGATGCCCTGAGAAAGGATTTTTTTGAGCTGGTCGATACTCTGACGGCGGAAATTCACAGGAGATTCACGCAGCCTGGACTCGACGAGCTTGTTCGTCTAGAAGGAATTGTGACTGATGCCGCCAAGAGGAAGCCTCCTCTGCCGCAGTCTTGGAAGAGGAACTGGGGCTCCACACTTCGGATTTCGACGTCTCCCGGCTTGCTGCACAATTGATAATGCTGCCGTCACTTGGAAGCAGCAAGTGCGACACCATCCAAGATGTTCATGCATTGCTGAAGGATCAAGCTCCAAACGTGAGACTAATTTTTGAGGAAGTTTTTAAACTTGTGCTTCTTGTTCTCACGGTCCCCGCGTCGTCGGCATCATCCGAACGATCCTTCAGTGCCCTGCGACGTATGAAAACTTGCTTTCGAAGCACAATGTCACAGGAAAGGTTGACTCATCTACTCTTATTGCACGTGCACGGCGCGCTGACGGCCACTTTGAGCTTAGATTCCGTAATTCAAACCTTTGTCGCACGAACCGCGGAAAGGAAGTCCACGTTTGGCACAGCATGACTGTGAAATGTAAAAATGCGTAAGTGTGTTTGTGCGACTTTTGACCAGTTCTAACATCACTCAGGAGGGTATATTTAAACTCTATACTTATTACAAGTTATTGTTATTAGCACCGAGAAGTTTGTGTGGCTCCTTTTGGCGGCCTGCGAGAGTGAGTCAAGGAGACAATATTTCAGCCGAGTCAACTTGCGAAAAGTTGGGTATCGGCTGCTGATAACTGAGAAGATCCTTTTTGCTTTATTTTTCGATAGCGTGATTGTATTTTGATTCGTGCGATCATAATCTCACGAGAAAAATTTCTGTTCTCCCCATGACGTCACGGTGGAAACTGTAGCGACGCTTCTGTTCGTTCTTGCGGCCAATATCGTTCGTTTATTTTTCTGTGTTTGTAAAGTATGCACAAGAGATGTAAATTATGTTTATAATTGCGTTAACATCATTTTCTCGCTGACAATGTAAAGGCACATTACTTTTGCAATGTTACTTTAGGTCTACGATACAAATATGCGCATGTTGTAATTTTTCCTGGAGCACGTTTACAATATTTGCTTGTTCGTTCCTCCCAACTGACGGTATCTCACGCGGAATCTTTTTTTATGTTTCATAATAACCTATTGTATGTCTGGAGTTCATATTATGTGATTAGTGAAAAGCTGTGGTACTGCTGACCAACCTTCCTTCTTTCTATCTACATATAAACCGGGACACGTGGGCTGGCTTGTGTGTACGTGTGTAGCTTTTATAACTTTGGTGTCGCTTCCAAGGCTGCCTCAGCGACAGGGCTACCATGTCATCGATTTATAGATTTCTTAATGTTAACTCTGTTACGTTTAACTCGACCACGAGTTCTTTCTGAAATTCCTTTCCTAGGTTTTCTAAGCAACTGGGACTGCTTTGAATTAGAGTTAATTTGCGCCATTAAGACGCATGTATCTTTCATATATCGCATTTATTGCCCTATTCCTTCTAATTACAGACTAGCTCCTCTCTGGTATTTGGTTTCTCCATAATTACGTTAATCATTTATCAACACAGGAGAAACGTCATCGTGTCAAATATTGCATGTACATAAAAAGTCAGTCTGGTCAAATAGAATATCGGTAACAAAAACTTGAGAAAACGTCGCACAAAGGATACATTTCTGGTCCTAGCTTTTTAATTATCTGTCACAGTTAGTGCGCCCACTTGTAGCGTGTTTATATCATGGTCTTATGACGGTGTGTTAACTATGTTTATTTATTCATGTAATCATATGTACGACCCCTGTATAGTGCCTGCATGAGCCCTCAAGGAAAATAAATGATGATGATGATGATGATGATGGTGTTTATGGTAGTATTTTTTTGCTCCCCAGGGGAAAAATAGTTCCGA
>JAZHYW010024734.1:0-53494 GCA_037355805.1 Ixodes ricinus | reverse complement strand
AAGTGACATCTACCTCTTCCAGCTTGTTCATTTCCCTGTTTCACTCCTCCCTTGGACGCGTGCCGTATCCAAGGGACGAGTGCACACCATGAACCGATTTTGTGCTGTTTATACACCTGCAAATTGTATAGCAGCAATCAGGTTCAAATAATTTTCACTACTCCCAGTGATATTTTTTTATGATAGTAATGATATACATGTTATTAAATTTGTCCAAGTTGAAAACATAAAAATCGGCGGCAGCAGAACTCAATGCATAAAATGGAAATAAGAAACAGTAAATATTTTTCGAGTTGTTGTTTCCTGTCAAAGCTTACTTTTATCAACATGGTACTACACACATTTTAACATTATGTTCTTTTTCGAACGTTGTGAGTTGCAGGCTTTTTGCCTTGTGTAACTGTCTTCACTAAAAAAAAAAAAATGTTCCACCGCAACTTTTTTGCATTGACACCCTCGATTTCAAAATAATTACAATAATTTATATTTAAACTTTTGGCGAACAATTTTCTCTTACAATATTTTGCCACCAACTAGGGGAGGTGCACAACGTCGCATGCGCGTCGGGTCTCCTGCAAGAACGAGGGTCGCTTCCCGCAACGCTTGTATAGAAAATGGCGTACCATTGCCATTCACACGATTACCAGCAACCTCCGCGCTTCCCCGTGACTCGTTGTTTGGCAGCACATTGAGATCAGTGGGCAGCACCATGAGCTGCAACGTGAATTGTACAATAGTGTGAAATGCGGGACATTTTGAAGATTTCGAGCGACATTTCTGCGGACGTGGGACAGTCTCGGGAGTACGCGGGAGCGGATCGCCGCTGCCCCAGCGTGGGGGTGGGTCGGAGGCTGCGACCATCGAGCTGCTGGTGTTGCAGAGCGCCTTACGTGACCACTGACTGTAGGTGCAGGGGCGCCTGCGCCTCTGGCTGGGTTTGGGCTTCCCAGTCCTCCTTCTTTTCCTTTAATTTTTTTCTCTCCTTTGTGCTGCAGGCCTCTGGCATGGACCCTCGGTCTTTCTGCTCCCACCGGCATCTCTTTCTGAGTGCAAATAAATATTATCATTATCATTATCACCCTAGCTAGATCACACGAGCTCGTGTGTAGATGGCGCAGGCCACCACACTAATTTAGAAAACTGCGTTATGGTATACCAGTGGTATACGTTTTGCTCCTTGGTTTTGCTAGACTTTGCCCACTTTGTTTACTAGACAAAATTCAGAGCCATATTCTGACAAAATTACGTTTTGTCTAATATAAAAGCACACTCTTGATATCACGATTGAGCCAAGTACATAAAATAAAGTCAAAAACGCTTAACACCAGAAACAAATTTGGATCTGATTGGATCGTTTGGTCGCTTGGTGTCGACACAGATCCAATCCAAGCCAAATTGACCACGCGAGTCATCGTGCGACGACCTCGACAGCATCCTACCGCGTGTTTGTGGGCCGCAGTGCCGGTGGGCCGCCGATGTGTCGTCGGCTCTCGATGGCGGGGAACAACCGACTACTCTGAGGCCAGCATCAGCTCAGAGAGCCATGTGGTCCCGGGCCAGCCGACTGTGCAGGTGCGCGTACCGCTGCGGCGGAGCTCGGCTCTGCCAGCAGGGTGCCGGCCGTCCTCAAGTGCGGCCCAAGAGCGGTGGCCACGGAAAGGGAAGCCAGCTGTCGTCGCTGTTTATGCCGGTGCCCGTCAAGGCGTCCCAGAACCCAGACGACATCAACGTGGGCGAGGAGCTGACCAGCAAGCTGCGCAAGGAAGACCTGCTCAAGCTGCTCAATCAATTCAGCAAGAGGCCCGAGGTGTCGAGCTGGAGCGAAGAGAACGGCCTGGACGCGCGCCTCTTCCACCAGGCCTTCGTGAGCTTCCGGAGACACTGCATGGAGTCCGAGCAGCTGCCCGCCGACCTGCACGTGGTGTTCAGCGACATCCTGACGGGGGCCCAGCACCTGGATGACCTGCTGCCCTACTTCCTGCGCCACGCGCGCACCGTGTTCCCGCACCTGGAGTGCATGGAGGAGCTGCAGAAGATCAGCGACCTCCGGCTGCCGGCCAACTGGTACCCGGACGCGCGGAGCCGGCAGCGGAAGGTCGTCTTCCACGCGGGTCCCACCAACAGCGGCAAGACGCACCGAGCCCTCGAGAGCTTCTGTGAACGCCCGCTCGGGCCTCTACTGTGGACCGCTCAAGATGCTGGCCGTCGAAGTGTTCAACAAGACCAACGAGAAGGGCACCCCCTGCGACCTGCTGACGGGAGAGGAGAGGCGCTACGCGCGCCCGGACGGCCAGCCGGCCGATCACCTCCGCGTGCACCGTCGAGATGGCCGCCGTCCACTGCCCGTACGACGTGGCCGTGGTGGACGAGATCCAGATGGTGAGGGATCCCCAGCGGGGCTGGGCTTGGACCCGGGCCCTGCTCGGTCTCAACGCCGAGGAGGTGCACCTGTGCGGCGAAGAGGCGGCCCTGCCACTAGTACAGGGGATCCTCAACTCCGTAGGCGAAGAGGTGGAGGTCCGTCGCTGCAAGCGCCTGACACCTCTGACCGTGGAGAACCGCGCCTTGGAGAGCCTCGACCAGGTGCGGCCGGGGGATTGCCTGGTGTGCTTCAGCAAGAACGACATTTTCCAGGTGAGCCTACAGATCGAGAAGCAGGGCCTGGAGTGCGCCGTCATCTACGGGGGCCTCCCACCGGGACCAAGCTGGCCCAGGCGAGCAAGTTCAACGACCCCAGCCACCCTTGCAAGATCCTGGTGGCCACGGATGCCATCGGGATGGGCCTCAACCTCAGCATTGGCCGGGTCATCTTCTACTCGCTGGTCAAGCCGTCACTCAACGAGCGTGGCGAGCGGGAGATGGACACCATCTCTACATCGCAGGCCCTCCAGATCGCGGGACGCGCTGGCCGTTTCGGTAGCCAGTTCGCGTCCGGACGCGCGACCACCTTCCGGCCGGACGATTTGCCGCTCCTCCGACAGATCCTGGCTGCGCCAGTGGAACGCATCGAGGCAGCGGGGCTGCACCCGACGGCCGAGCAGATCGAGCTGTTCGCCTACCACCTGCCGCACGCATCCCTTGCCAACCTTGTGGACATCTTCGTGAGCCTGTGCAAGGTGGATGCCTCGGCTTACTTCATGTGCAACCTGGAGGCCTTCAAGTTCCTCGCGGACATGATCCAGCACGTGCCGCTGCCCTTGCGCGCACGCTACGTCTTCTGCTGCTCGCCCATCAACCAGAAGATGCCCTTTGTGTGCAGCATGTTCCTCAAGTTTGCGCGCCAGTGCAGCCGCAACGAGCCGCTCACCTACGAGTGGCTCGGGCGCAGCGTGGACTGGCCCCCCGCCGTGCCCAGGACGCTGGTGGACCTGGCGCATCTAGAGGGCGTCTTCGACGTGCTTGACCTCTACCTGTGGCTGAGCTACCGCTTCACGGACTTGTTCCCCGACGCCGAGGCCGTAAGGGGCATGCAGCGGGAGCTGGACCTGGTCATCCAGCAGGGCGTGCTCAGCATGACCCAGCTCCTGCGTGCGGAGCCCCGCCGAGAGAGCCGCGAGCAGACGGCGGAGGAGTTGAGCAGAGGGCGGCTCGCGGACCGCCTGCTGGCACAGGGGCTGCTCACCAAGGAGCAGCTGGTCGAGCTTCAGCGGGAGTGGCAGCGCTCGAGTCCACGCAGAGGCAAGAAGCCCAAAGAACCACAATAGAATCGTCCTAGTACCTAGAGTGTGTGCCTGTGACTAACGACCATGTCTAGCATCTTCCGGATTCTCCACTGAAGGTTTCGATATCCCTACATGGCAATGAGGGTGCCTTTTATGACTGTCGTCAGAGGCCTTGGCTGTTGGAACGTCCTCGGCAGTACCTAAAGCGCCGCGTGTTGAGGTTGTTTTGGAGGGGATGCAGAGACGATTAAAGGACTCAAACTATGCAATTCCTGCATCTTCTGCCCTGTGGCTGAGCTTAACGAGGCGAGGACAGCAGTTCTCTCTCTTGTGGAATTGATAGATTAACTTCAAACTGCACGATGCAGTATGTGATGATCAATTGTGCATCGAAAGAACAACTTGGGAGGCATTGTTGATTGTGCCAGATGGTAACCTAGTTTAAAGTCTTGTAAAGTATCGACTCTGGCTGAATAGTGCTATAAATCAACGATAGATGAGAGCCTTCAGCGGTCGTGTTCATGCTTACAGGACCGCTTGATCCCCACAAAATGTACCTTGCAGGTTCATAACAGTGAGGAAGTTTTGGTGAATTTAAATTGCACTATAAAAATTCAGAATGCACGTGACAGAGTGCTATAATGTCGAGTCTATTAAGCGTAGCATTCTGCTCGCACTCGCTGTATCACTAATCGTATGTTACATCATAGATCGAGGGTCTCAAACACGCAGCTCACAGGCTTCATGCAACTCGGGACGCAAGCATTGAGCGAGCCCCCGTTCCCATGTCTCGAGCGCTACATTGAGTCATAAATAATGGTCTTGGGTCGTAAGTTTACTTACACTTAAGGTGTAGCTCTGCACTTATGACACCTTCATATTTATTTTCTACTCCATTTGTTTCGCCTTATTTTTGCCTTTGAGCTCTTCCACTACTATGCAACAACCGCGAGTTCTTCAGGATGCACCTCGACTGTGCAAACTCTCACTCAGTAGGAGCAACTTTCAAAGATAGAGCTATGAGCTTGGGTTATTAGGAGTAGAAAAATAGAAATGAAACTCGAGAATTGCCTAATAATAAAAATCAATGAGTCTGTGCTTGCTCTTTTGCTCACCGAAGAATACGAGCGGAGGTAGCGGCGCAATTTTTTAATTTTGTTTTCGCATCGGTGATGGGCCTAAAGTAGTCGCATCAGGAAATCGAAGCTAAGGGTGTAAGTTTACGAAAAGGAGAGAGCACAAGATCCCTTCTCTAGAAAATCTCTAAGTGTGCCAGTGAGAAGCACGGCGACTTGGCAGCACGTGCGACGTGGTCAAGGCTTGCACTCTGGGCGTTGAAGAAGCTGTGCAACGATTGCGACGTTGAAAGAATTCGCATGTTCTACTTTTGACATTGTTTATCTTGTAGCAAAGGACAGAAGACGCATCTCCTTCAAAATGTTGCCAATTCTGCCGAGAAGCACGGCGACTTGGCAGCACCAGGGTGTCGAACCGAAATGTTTTTCGTTCCGGTTCAGAAAAAATGGTTCAGCTCCGGAGGGAAAAATAAAGGTTCAAACCGGTTCGTACTCATATGCTACAAAAACAATTGACGACAGCAGAAAATAAACTATGGATATTTTATAAAAGTGTTACATATAGAATGCAAAGGCTCACATTACTGTGTGGAACGAACGAGCTAGTGCTGTGGCACGTCGGGACGTTGGTGAAAGCGCAGTTTAATATCAGGCAGCTGACCAAAGAAGCAGGACGTCGTCATGCATATCCGGGGAAAGACGGCATCTAGTCAATAGAATGAACTTCAGTGCAGAAAAGGCTCGCTCCACGCTGACCTGGGTCGCAAACACTCCCAGTGCTACTTGCGCTAATGCATAGAGTTCTGGATGGCGTTCCCTTCTCTCCTCCCAAAACGGCAACACGTTAGCGTCCCTTGAAAGCCGCGGCTCCTTGTCTAGCAATGCTCAGAAGAGCTGTGCGCCTTGCTGTTTGTGTTTCTGAGGAGAAAACGTTTTGGTCCTTGTTGTTTCTGCTATCAGAGATCGAAGGTGTTTTGCTGTTTTCTGTGGCTGTAACTGTTGTTTGAATCCTCCCTCCCTTTCCCGGTGCAAGACTTTAATTTCGGACAGATTATTAAATCCGCTGAGTTGTTCTAAAAGCAGATTGGATGCGCCACAATATGGCAACTAGTGTAGGTTCTAATATATCCGTCGGCCTTTGTATCGCTTTCTTATCCAATCAGATGTACAATGAAATCAAGGCGTTTAATGTAAATTGCACACAACTCTACAAAATTGGAGACAAGAAACACCAAACAGAGATCGGACTGAACGCCAAAGCAAACAAGGACAAAAGAGGTATAGACAACACTAGGCGTGTTGTCTATACCTCGTTTTGTCCTTTTTTTTCTCGTTTAGTTTGAGATAAAAAATATCCAGCCCAACTCACCGTTTTGCCACCAAACAGGCTCATTAATTGACAGTGGAGGATCCAGGGGGCGGCGACGGGGCGGCCGCCCCCCAAACCAAGTCAACCCCCCTCCCCCTTTTCGGAGGCCAATTTGACATGGGTGGACCCCCTGGTGCACACAAAAGATTGGGAGAATGGCATCCTTACAAATTTTACGCCCCCCCCCCCCCCCAAAACGGAGTTTTGGTTCCGTCCCTGTTAATTGGTCACTTTTGCTGACGTACGAATTGGGTATGTTCTAGTGACAAATTGCCTGTGATGAGCCATTTCCGGTCCCCAAGAAAAGCTTGGGACGAACGTGGGCATTTGTTTAAGAAATACATAAGACCAGAAATCCCGGAAAATTTATAGTTACTGTGCTCATTTCGTTCCAGTTCTCGAGACAAACTTAATAAATTATGAAGAGGACCGTTATGTGAAAACCTGATCATGGAACGTTACAGAGCTTTCTGCTACCTATTTTTTTTCCCACTTTTTGACTTCCTATATGGAAGAAACACCGCAAAAATAATTGATCAATTTTGCCCAAGAACGAAAAAATAATTATTTCGGTCCTATTCATCTTTAATTTGTGCGAAAATAATTTTTTCTTTAAATTTTTTGGTTCACTATTTTGGTTACTGTGCTTTTCGCCACGCCTTTTTCACGCATGCTGACTTCGCGTATGAACCGAAAACCGCATAGAAAAAAAATTGGTTCCGCTCTGGAGCGAGAAAAAATGATTTCGTTCGGGTTTAACTTCGGTTCGCACGAAAATAACAGTCTTTTCCGGTTTTCGGTTCGGTTCAATACCCTGGGCAGCACGCGCGACGTGGTCAAGGCTTGCGCTCTAGGCGTTGAAGAAGCTGTGCAACGATTGCGACGTTGAAAGAATTCGCATGTTCTACTTTTGACATTGTTTATCTTGTAGCAAAGGACAGAAGACGCATCTCCTTCAAAATGCTGAAATTCTGCCGCGTAATCGCGAGGCAAAAACGAGAATGTTTCCCGATCTGCAGCCGCGAACGGTGGCCATGAGAACCACAGCGGTGCGACGTAAAAGGAGGACTTGTAAAAAAATAGCAAGTTGTGCTAGTATCTGGTCAATAAAAGGTAATTGTAATAAATCTTATTGTTCCAACATGCTTACAAAATAAAATTCTGGAACAAATGTGTGCATTGTCCAAACAAACTGCAGTAGAACCTCGTTAATGTTTCTCAGGGGGACTGCGGGGAAAAAGTTATAATCCGAGAAAAAACCGTAAAAAATTAATAGGGCCCCCAGAGCTAGGAGTTTGGCGGGACCAGTGGTTTTGAACGTAAAAGCTGGGAACGTATTGACAATTTTCGGACTTTGGCCAATTAACTGCGGAAATTAATCCACGTCGCCTACGGAGTGAAGAACAGAAAACCAAAGTTTCTTGCGTGCGCTAGTTGTTATTTAAAAAAAAATAAAAAAAATCGAAGGTCAAAGTTTCACTCTTTTGAGTGATGTACTCTGGGGGACCACCTGGTTTGCTTCAGAGAGCTCAGCCGCGATTGTCGACTTTTCAAGGGTTAGCATCGTGGAAGGTTGTGGCGAGCGATCGACACAAAAGACTGTTCGCCATGGGGCCGACGGCGACCGTAGCAGCGGAGGGGGACAGATTTTTGTCGAGTTCCGCATGCATCCCAGAGACGTGTCACCGTAGTTCCCGTAACTGCCATAAGCGACTGCAGATAGGCAAATAATTTGTTTTTTCCTTCGCAATTATGCGGCGGAATAGCAATTTTCGAGGCAAGGCCACACATTTTTTGTCACTTGTGCCTAGATAAACAAATTCTTTAATGCAACAATTTTTGTACTTTGCGCTAATACCGCTTAGAACGGATCCCTAGCGTTTATGACCTATGAAACAGGCATTCGTTTTTCAGCCCACGCAATAAGAAGTCCCAGAAAAAAAATTAAAGAAAAACGAGCGGCGTTCATTCCCTCAACTCGCAGCCAGAACAAGTGGCCATGTGATCTGAAGCCGATTATATGCACGCCAATGTTGATCATAGCCACGCGCTGGGGTTGGCAAAGCACAGGACACGCGCTGAGTTCCAGACATTGTTATGGCTCGGCTATTGTTCGTCGTTGCAGCGATTGGACAAGGTGCCACTACCCGAATGCTTCTCAAGCTAGTCATTATCACGAGCCCAAATTGAGTGCCCACGCAATGCTCGGGTCCAATCTACGAACCACATTCAAATATCACCATTGGGGTGTAATGCGATTTCCACGTTACGTTATCAAATTTTGCAAAGGAGAGATTGGATGAAAATGATTGCTTTTGATCGCTGAAATAACACCGCAACAGAGGGTTTCTTGGCCAGTGGCATTGCGTGCGAGTATCCTCGAGTCTCACTAGTGCCAGTAAGCTCGTGTAAAGTGAAAAACATTTCAATTGAATATCGTTGCACCGCTCCTTTAAAGGATAGACTGCAAAGAAAAAAAAAGTGTTTTTTAAACAGCCTAATTGGGACAAGCATGTCACAAAACAAGTCTTCCGCGAAAAAATAAATTTTTTTCTAGCAATATTTACGCCACAGGACGTAATTTAGTCGGAGTCCCAACCTCTCCGCATTTGAAACTCCCGCTCTTTCGACGCCCGCGGAGTGGCTGGTATACGTCACTCCGTGACGTATAGCAACTACTCTGTGACGATGTGGCACAACTTTGTGGCAGCGCTATTCAAAATGGGTGAAATAGCCCGCAAACTAAGAATCAGTCCTGCGCAATAAATGTTGCTGTAAAATTTTGTTTTTGGCAGGAAAAATTGTTTTGTGACATGCTTGTCCTAATTAGACTGTTTAAAAATACACTTTTTTTCTTTGCAGTTACCCTTTAAGGGGGGTGCAACGATTTCCGGACTTCGGTCAAAGGTTTGTGGGAAGTTGCCCTCTGACACTTTTTGAAGTAAAGAACAGAAAAGCCGGTTGCCTGCAGTGTCCTAGTTGTTGCGTAAAAAAAAAGATAAATATTGGCATTTCGGCACCCCTCAACTCACTCCCAGTCTTCAGGGTCCCGCACCTGGTCGCACTCCCAGGCTGACGTCTGATTCGGAGGTGCCGTGTAGCTTCCCGTGTGCTATCTCGGAGGCCGCTTCCTCTCCCTCTCTCCGCTCACATTAGCGGGCGTTATGCCTGCAGCTTAGAGCCCGAGCGAGGTCGCGTAATCTTTCGCTCCGTAAGTTCCTTCGGCTGCCGCTTGAGGTTGCGCAGGTGGGGAAGAAGCTCGACTTTTGCTGGCACAGATTATGCAGCTTAATGCGCTTGATGCATTTTTTAATGAAGGAGATGTTTTCTGTAATCTCTGGGACACGATGAACAGCGTAAAAAATGACAAGATGCAAATTCTTTTAATCATAAAATCGTTGCTGTCCCCTTTGAGGACATGAGTAGCCGTTCTGCTACACAGACATAGATTCTGATCACAGTGCAACCCTTTCCCAACTCCCAGCGGAAGCGAGAATCGTACCAAAGCACGGCGAAGATCACCTTTAAAAAAGGGGAAAAAAAAGATTTATTTCAGACTTTGTACAAGACCGTCACGCACTCAACAGAAAAATTTCTAGATGCAGTTTCTTTTCGATCCAAGCAGCAAACGCTGGCAGGGCGAGAGGACATCCTAATAACTCCGTAGTTAGAAGAAAAAAAAAAAAAAAGGAAAGGGGGGGGGGGGCAAGTTTGCAGAAAGTAACGGCACTTATTTACAAGAAGGTTCCGTGTAGGCGGCACCAGGCAAGCCGGCTTGAGGGCAAACGCAAGTGTAGAAACACCGAAGTGGAAAGGGGCCCCCTTGCTCGGACAACCTGCGGCCGGAGAGGAGGTTGGTCGGTCCTCTCCTCCTCCTTGGGGCCCTGCAGTGCACTTTGTGGAAGTTTCCGGCGGTCGCTGCTGTCGTAAGAAACACTCTCCGTCCCGCTCTCAGGCGTTCTGGGCGTATAGCCTGGTCCATTCCCGCGCACGCAACGAAAAGGAAGAATAATGAGCGAGCGGCCATCCTCCGCTCTCGGGTGGCCGTACGCCACCCCACCGACCAACGTTGCGGGAGGTACCCATTGTTCCCATAAAGCGTGCACAACAAATTCGCAGCATTGTGAGACACTGCAACACTAGGCAAGAGAATGTTAAATACGAGTCCTCTCGCTTTGACAGAAGCTGGGGTTGGCCACCGTTGTCTGTTTTTCAACATTCCTCAAGCGATCACCCAGTTCATAAAAATTGCAGTTAGAAGAGAATTACGTAAATGACGAGGACAGGACCGACACATCTCTCCTCCTCTACACGCTCCATTTCCACAGGCTTTGAGACTTTAAATATTTTTTCTCTAATTGTTTGATTTGTTACTGGTTTAGGTGTTTCATTTAATTGTTTTTGCTCTTTTGCGTGTCGAAAACAACACCTGCATATTTTAAAATAATTTTTTAGTCTCTTTTCACACTCAGTGGCGTATGCTTCGGCAAGAGACGCCTGGCAACATTGTACGAGAAGCAGCGAATCTCCTGGCTGAAGAGTAGGTCAGCCTGAACTCGGTTCACGGCTAAGCCAGGATCCCACTTGCAAAGGTGTATCAGTAAGTCACACGAACAGCTGAATGTGATGTATCGACCGTTTCATATCCTTAAAGTATGTGGCTTCGTCAAAAGCATAGACAGGCATTCAAAGATTTGTAAACTAGATATGCTTGTCCCACTGCAAGTTTTAGTGTATTAGACTAGGCAAGCCGAGCTTTGAAAAACCGAGGCGAGCTCTTTGGGAAAAGTTCACGAGACAACCATATGTTCAATTTTCCCGCGAATCTGTGGCGGATGCTAATGCCAGGGCAATGCTTTGAGCAGAAGCAGTTCATTACACGACTGTGATCGCCAACAACCACAATGCTAAAAGAGAGGGGAAAAAAGAAAAAAAATGGGGAGTGAATACAGATATGTATGGTGTTACCTTTTCGGTTTAAATATAATTGAAACTCATAAATTCGTGAATATTTATCCCTAATTTCTTGCATATTTTCGACAGAGATGAAATCAAGCAAATTCAATTGCCATTAAAAGAAAAAAGAAGCCTAGAACTACACGTTTTGTCGTAACGGCGCTGTTGTTGTTCCGGCGGCAACGAAGCCTCCGTGGCGTCGACCGTGGAGCGTTATCAGGCGCCTCAACTCGGACGCTCTTTATTGTGGCGCGGGGGCTGCAGTTTATAAAACGGAGTATGCCTGTGCCCTTAGTTCTCCATGTCGGTGGCATTTTGACACGCAACATATCTGGAAGTAACGGCGAATCACGCGAGGCGTGTGTCACTGCTATTACGAGTCTCAAGTAATATACATTGATAGTGTGTTTAGAATTTCTGGGCGTAAAAGCAACATATACCTCGAAAAGCTGCCTGTTCGGGACTCATCCATACAAGAAACATAGTAATGAAACCATTTTGCATTTGCCACCCCTTCGTAGTTTATGCCACATTAAAGGGATACTGAAGCGAAACTTGAAATACACCTATTATGGTCAGAAATAGGTTTAATAAGATCAATGATATCCGTAAATCATAATCGCGCGTTTGCATTTTGAACGGATGGCTATATTTTTCACCCTGGGCGCCCGCTCGAAAATCGGCCATCGGAGAGTGCGATGCGTCTTGGGATATTCGGCGCATTCGTGACGTCACTTGTGCCAGACGGGAAAGGCTACGGCGTGGATGTTGTGGTTACGAGCGTTGCCACTTGGTGGCGCGATCGACGATTTACGACCTGTGACAATGTGGCCGTTTGAGATATGCAAGGGCTGCGTGCACGCTGCACCACAGCAAGTCGGCAACCACAGCACCACTGACAAAACCAGCTCTGAGGCCGGATTCTCAAAGCGAACTTGCGACGAAAAAGTGTGTACGACAAATTTGAAAGAAAGCCCGTATTCTCGAAACGAAATTGTCGTAACTTTTTGCGCAGGTTACGACAGAATCCTACGACAGCTCCGAAGCTGTCTTACACACTTTTTACGATCAAATCAACATGGCCGACAGCGTCGCAGCAACGGACATTTATTTTTCTACGTGCTCTTCTCACGCGTCCCGACTTCAACCAGCAAGAAAAAGGAAGGAGTACTTGAAACAGACCACGACGAACAAGCACGCTGGATCCACAAACACCCGACCAAGCGAGGCTCGGCAGAATATAGTAGGCCTAGCAGCAACATCGACTCGGCGCCATACCCCTGTTTCTTCGCGTTCTCACCGATTGTTTTTGTCAAAAGCTGCGTCTCAAGTAACAAATAAAAAAATAAGAAAAAAAGGTAAACCCTGTTCACGTTTGCGCTCACGTCACGCACGAATCAAAGGTTCGCAGCAACGCAGCAATCGTTGCATCGCATCAATCGTTGGCATCGCATCTCTCGCACGAAGCGCGGTCGCTTGTTAACATGGGATCTTTGCCGGTCGGGTCTCTGGTTTCGTTTTCTCGCCACTAACAAGATGGCGGACGTAGTTCTCGGCGCGCAACCATAGATGGCGCTCTATATTTCGCATATGGCCCAACGAAATACATATGTCTTTCACTGAGCACAAACCTTCTCGCAGAGTGCAGTTTGCACCACCGGACTCGATTTTCTCAGCAGCAGATAGTTCGATGACATCACGTGCAAACCATGTTAAACAGTTCAGTTTTCTTGTGAAATGCGAAGTTCGCAATACTAGCAAAAGTAGATTTCTGAATTGTAAAGTTGTGCAGTATATAGCAGTCTCGCGGTGATATACGGCAGCCTAATAAAATGTTAGAGCGCATGACTTATAATTTATAAAGCAAAGCTCTAAAGTGAGGGCCCCAAAACAAGTGCAAGTAAAACCGAACATAACTTGATTAGCCTCCCGAGGCGGTATTTCGCGAAGTTTTGAGTTCGTGCAAGCTGTTTCCCAAAATGTGATTAAAGGTACACATCTAAACTTGTTGCCTTAAGGAAAAAGTATGTTTTTCTCATCGCTCGTACGCCGCGCAAAGAAGTTCTTATAAGATTTGGTGGCGGGACGGAAGAAACAATGCTTTTGGCATTTGAAACGTGTAGGTCTGGATAAAATAACATATAGCCTATACGTATTCTCAAATGCACATACCTATAGCTTAATGCACCGCACAAAAGGAGAAATTAGTAACGCTCTGCAAGGAGCCGGACCTCTTTTTTACTATGGTCTTCAAGGCGTATACGAGTATGGTGCCTTCCCGCGATTCTGCTATTTTTCGGCAAACAGTGGCCGCCTCGCCAAAAACTAAATACAGTCGCTGACCGATTATTCGGACTCCGATAATTCGGACTTGTTCGATATTTCGGACCTAAACGACGAACCGTGACTTACCCCATAGAAATAGTGCATATTCATGACCAAAGTTTCGGACAGCTCGAAGTCCGAAAGTTCAATTATTTGGACAAAATCGTCGCGAGCGATCAGCGGGAAACGCCACCGAGACGCGGCCATTTTGAATTCTATGTTGGCTTCACATGGATTGGCTTGGTTTGGCAGCGATACTTGAGTACTCCCAAGTCCTACCGCTAGGTGACGCTATGCTAGCCCTTTTTTTCCATTTAGCTGCACGTCATCATCATCATTATTATCTTCATTTTTTTTTCCCTCCATTCTTTTTTTTTGCGCCTCCGCCACCTTCGCCCCACTTTTGCGTTGCCAGTCGCCATTTTGCGCTCGTGGATTTGCGCCTCATGTCGTTCAGACAACGCTGGCTTGGATGTCATGGCCCCATCTGTTCTTCTGCCGCCGCGATGCGTCGTTAAGAAGCACAGAAAGTACTCAACCTTAACGCTAGAAAAGAAGGCAGCGATTCTCAAGCTAACAGAAAGTTGCCGACCGCGAACGGAGGCGTAACCTGAAGCAAGGCACTATTTGCGGCTTTTTTAAGCCCGTTTAGAAGTAATAAAGGCAAGTTTTTCAATCTGCTGATTTTTCGGACTGCTCTGTTATTCGGACGTTTTTTCGGTCCCTGCGAAGTCCGAATAATCGGTCGGCGACTGTATATAGCCAATAGCCCTACATGGACCTACTACACCGTGTGGGCCATCACTGAATCTTGTATATCTTTATTTGAGATGCACCATATTCCCCAACATATAGACCATTCCATTTAGCGCTCTCTGGGCGGCACCATTTTGTTCGACAGCAGCACCTTCTCCATACATCCGGGAAATTGAGCGGGTTCGGAGGGGTAAAACGAGAGAGAGGGCACGCGCCCGACTCCGCTAGCAGACGACAAACCGGGAGGTTGCCATTCTCTATCTTTGAGCTGTACCGGCGGGCTGTACGGAACATCGAACTCTCGCTTGTGGCTGCCGTTGTGAAGTGGTTCGTGTTCTTAGAATAGTTGTGGCTACTCTAAAATCATCCTATAGCTCTCTGTTGTTCTATTTCGGTAAATGATCAACTAGCATATCTTTTTTTCCGTTACTTAAATAGCAGTTGAGTCAGCCGGCAGTACTACCCTCAACTACTGCGTGTATTGCGGCAGGAGAGCACGTTTTTATTTATTATTTCAGACTTCCACTCATGGTCACTAAAGGCCTACACCAGTACGAACTTTGTATAGTAAAAAAGGTACAGCAACCGGACTTACTTTTTGCCGGAGAGACCAACCAATCTGACACAGTTTTCCCTATATTTTTTTTTATTTGCATGCAGGTAACAGCGCATTTGGACCCTGTTAGTCTTTTTATCTAGCATAGTATTACACGATAACTGGCATACCAAAATCTGCGCATCTCCGCTTGAAATTTCCAAAATGACGCGATTTTAAACAGAGTGTACACCGGCCGGATGGTAGGTACTGCCCACTCAGACGAGCAGACGACATACGGGTGAGAGGGGGTGGGCATTTTTTTCTCTCTATTACCCTCTCTGCTATGACCCTAATGGAACGGTCTATAAGTTGCGTTTTTTTCCCCAAAGTTCCGTCGGGGCATCTTCTACGGCGGAGCAACTTTTGGCGGATAAACTCGATGTAATGGCAGGACCCTCGGATGTGCCTGTCCGGGAAGGCCGCTCGTGTTTGGAGGGTCGGCGACTCGACCGACCCCTTGCATTGGCCGACTTGGCTCTCTCGGTGTCTAGAAAATCCACGTTCACCTTCCCAATTCCGAAATGATGACGCCTACGGCAAGGCTTGCTTCGTCGGAGCCTTCCAATTTTGACGCGTCCAGCACCTATTGCCGCAGCGACGGGAGTGACTGTCGTCGAGAGATGTCGGAATCCGATCCTTTTGACTAAGACCCGCTTGTGAGAAACTTGTCGCCGCCTGCGACTATCTGAACGTCGACACGCGAGACACTGCCGTGGTCCACAAACAAAGATGTACCATCCTTCAGGAACCGGAACAAGGAAATATTCAAAGCTGCTTTCGCGTTGGGAGTTACGCAAGCTTTCTCCTCGACAGCCAAAGCGCGCGATCGGAGAAGAAGACGGCGGGCCGAGGACCCTCAGCCTCGCACGTGCACGCCGGCCGGAAGGTCAAAAGTGGCGAGAGTGATGCCAGAGTGCTTGGGCGAGCGTGGGTACCATCTGTTTGTGGACACCACGCTGGCTATAGTCGACGACAGGTTCAGAGAAGAGTGGAAGCTCCTCCCACCTCTTTCCACTTTAATGGAGCGAATGCCGGAGGGCGCTCCGTCAAAGGGGAGCTTCTATTTTACTCTTAACCCGTCATTGATTATAATCTGGGCGGCCGACATCAGAATTCTGGCAGTGTTGTCTGGTCACCGGGTGCACTCGATGAACATTGGTAAATTAATTATTACTATTGCTAGAGCTTTAGAAATCATCACACTCTGTGTCTATGCTAAGTAACCTACGAGCATATCATTTAGAATAGTCTACCCCTCCATTTTTCACGTCCCCTTTCACGGTGCGAGGTGTAGGTCGCGTCGGCATTTACGACAAAGGAGGAATAGCGGAGCACCCATTGGCGACCCGCCCTTCCGGTAGTTCGAAGGCTGTCCGAGTTGCACCAACTCCGCACCCCATTCCTTCGTGGCATTCCCTAACTACAGAGCGCGAATTATATACCAACTTTTCGCGAAAAATGGCCAGTTATAAAAGGGTGCTACTTACAAACCGGAAAGTATGGTACATCTAATCGGTCAAGTCGGTTTTCGAGCAAATGCTTTCAACGTCAACAGTCTTTTCTTCTTTTTTTTTAAAAAAAGGACATTAAACGTGGCACATTTCAACGGCTCCTGGGAACCGACATCCTTGCGCCTGTTCCGAAGGACACTGCAGAGACGAGGAAACTCTGACCAACCTGTTCTGATGGCTTCCGCTTCGTTAACCTTCCACTGCTCGGCCACGTCGTTTGCGAGGGGATCGTCCGGATTGGGTGCGCTCAGCAGAGCCTGGATGAGAGTAGCACCGTCCGGATCTGTAGCGCCGGGCTCCATTTGTCTGCGAGGAAGCGGGAAATAAATACGTCACACTCTTTACTAGCACACGCTTTACTGTAATCCGTTGCAACCTAAGAACGAAGTGCAAGGGTAAGACGGGCCGGGAGGAGGAAGCAGACGGAACGCTGGAGAGAGAGGGGAAACCTCTTCCTCTTTCGCGTTCCGTCTGCTTCCTCCTCCCCAGTCTGTCTTGCCCACGCGCTTCGTTCTTAGGTTGCAACAGACTATAGAGGGTTTGACTAAAACAGAAAGCAGCCGAGGGCTTTCCAAGACGCCCTCAAACCTTGCCGGGGACCCAAATATTCTCCGCAGCAGCGATGGTGCTTTCGAGAATACAGTGGACTCCCATTAAACTACACTCGGTTAAACGAAAAATATGCATAAACGAAACTATGTAGGCACCTCTGGTTGGTCTCTTATGTATTTAATGATAAAAATGTTGGCTAATCGAAAACTTTTTTTGTTACTTCGGTTAAATGAAACTAAACTGAACGAAAACTATAAACGTTGGAAATAGCTGTGGCAGTCCGACAACTATGAAAAAGAGCAATAGCCAAGCCGCCATAGCCTAGCCAAGCCAATCCAACGTTAGCACATGTTCTCGCGTGAACGATGTCGCCGTATCCAATCGTGCTAATCGCGAAAGTCAAGATAGTTCAGGAACTTGATCGCAACCAACTTACGAAGACTGAAATCGCCAAGAAATTTGGGATCCCCAAGTCCACGCTGTCGAGGATATTGAAGAACAAAGGAAAGATTGAAGACGCCGTCAAGCTTGGGAGCTTCACGACGGACCGTATGCGGATCCGGACGACAAGTACAGAGAAATTGAGCGATGTGCTTCTGCTCTGGTTCAAACGTGCACGCAGTGCCAATTTGCCGATCAACAGATCCCCCTTGGAGGAGAAGGCCCGAGAGATTTCCTCTCAAATGGGGATCCTGAGCCCATTTCAGTGCCGGCCTGCGCAGCAAGAGTCACATTGTTGCAGTGCTACTTTGAACATCACAGTTCCACAGAGTTTCTGCCCAGCCTCTCAGGAATGCACTCCTACTTTGTGAAGTGCTTGAACAATGGCAAACAAACTGTCATTGACTCTTTTTTTCTAGCCAGCAACGTTAGATGTGTTCAATGCTTTAAAACAGGTGCACAGAGTTTCTGCCCAGCTCAGAGTTTGTGAGAACATTGCTTAAACAATGCCATACAAACTCATTTATGTTTTTTGTTTTGTTTTTAGCAACATTAGCTGTATTTGATGTTTTAGGAGATGTAGCACAGAGTTCCTCTTCAGCCTCCCATTGTCAACATTATATACTTTAAAACTTAACAACAGGCCAATAACCTTGTTTTGTTTAGTCAGCCATGTTATCTACAATTGAAGCTTTTGAAGTAAAGTAAAATTCATGAATTTTGTGTTTTTTGCTTAAATGAAACTTCTGATAAATGGAACAAATTTTCTTGTCCCTTCAAGTTCCGTTTAAGAGGAGTCCACTGTATTTCGTCGTGCGAGAACGCTAAGGACTATTTATTATTACGCTAGGCTTCGTCCAAAATTATTTTGAAAACCTTTCGACCGAAGGATACCCGTTAGAGCCCATTAATTAGCGCCCTGACTGTTCCTATTTTTGCCTACTTCGAACCGGCTGCGAAGGTTCAACTGCACTTCATAAAGAAAGCGTATAAAAAAAAAGTAGTTAGCTAACAAATCGGATTTGCCACCAACAATTCAAATTGCGCGCCGTCGATGGCAGCTTTCCCGATCGAGTGGTGGGTGACACACGGTGCCACCTAGAGGCCCATTTATTCGTCTAACCATCCCTCGGGTAGTCTTTTTGCCATCCGACGACGCTACGTTCCGGTCTACGCGCCACTACCGTGTTCGGAAGCGGCCCCTGTGTGGCGACGAGAGACGTCCCGGTGGTTGGGCGCGCAAGTTCCGGAAAGAAATGCGGGACGACGCGAGTGTTGTCGCAGCGTCCCGGCCGCGAAGTTTCCATGGACCGTTGAGCTAAAAATCTACCCGCAGAACGGGCGTCTGCCACACCCGGCACCGCTGCTGGGACGCCACTGGGATCGGCGATAGCGCGACACTTCTGCAACGCCGTCGGCCAGAAATTGAGGGGCCATTTTCTGGGAAGCGGTCGCCGCTGGGAGACAAGTCCTGGGCGGTCCAAGAAAATGCCATCCCGTCGTTCCGCGTTGTCGGCGCAAGATGGGCGTCGAGCCGAAACTCTCGAGAAAAAGTAGAAATCCCGCATCGAGTCGACGGTCCAAAGGCGAGCGAGCCCGAGGTTGCCGAGAAGTGTGAGATTACGAAGAGCGTGTTGTGGACATATACCGCTACGTATATGCGCCGAAATCGCGAATAATGGAAGGCGATTACGGATCTCTTTGGCTATTAAGGTTTCAGCTCGGTCCTAAGGGGCTGAATACAGCCATTCTTTTTTTATAGAATCGTTCATCTTCATTAATTTGCGTTGAATGCAAATGTTGTAGCTTTACCGTAATTTGAAATTATTTGATTGGACAAGGAACGAGAAGCATAGATAAGGATGACACTTTTAATGTGCGTCGTTTGAGTTTGTGACTGTACATTGCGCGACGGAGAAGTCGAATGTTCTGTCAAAAAAGTGGCCGACAGGGTGGGAACGTTTCTTCTACGCACGTGGGATAGCCACAGACTTTCTAGTACAGTACTTGCGACCGATATGGGCATTTTTAGATGCATGGCGGAGTACGTATGACTAACTATTTGACAATGTGCCGCCCTTGGGACTCCTTTTCGGCATCCGACGAGCAGACCAATGCGTCCCCGAAGATGTTGCACGCTGCTTCTACGACGTGCCCACGAAACTCAAAAGTCTGCGAAACTTTCGCTGCACATTGTCAGCTTTATATAATCTTGCCTTCCTTTTACTAATACTGTCAGCTTCAGCCGATTTGCGTGTATAATAGGACGCTAGAGCAAAGCTCTTCCGGTCCTTCTCTGCGTGGAACCTTCCTACGAGGACGAAGTGGTGCCTTCGGTCTCGTGCGCCAGGAGGTCGTCCAGACGACGCCTTCTGGCCGAGGACGTCGGAGCCGCAGAAGGCGTCTCGGACTGCCTCGGTAAAAAGTTGCTAGCACGCAAATCGGAGTTTCCGAACCGGCAACGCCCACCTCTATGCACGGCCGAAGGACGCGGCAGGCATAGACGGAACGAGAGAGAAAGGTCACCTTTGAGAATGTCCAGGCATATACGTCCCAGCTTGTCGATGTTGGGGTGGTAGATCTTGGTCATGAAGCGAACTTTGGGGGCCGACATGGGGTACTCCTCCGGCAGGAACAGCTCCAGCTTGAAGACGCCGCCCTCAAAGGAGACTGCGTACGCAGAGGGGCACCGTCAGCCTCTTACGCTTCCGGGGCCGGCTCGCTAGAGACGCCGTCCCGGCCAAGATGCCACTCGCCTCGTCCGCCAGCTTTGGCAGCGCTCGCTTTCACGCAGTCTTAGCCGGGACTCTGTTTCTAGAAAGCCGGCCCGGATACCTCTGAGCAGAAGGGAACACGATCCCGCTGAAGACAAAGTGGCCATGTGCAAAGAAGCGATATTGCTATAGTCCGTTGCAGCTCAAGAATGTAGGGCAAGGGAAAAGAAGGCCGGGGAGGGGGAACCGGGCGAAACGGCGAGAGAGAAGGTTTCCTCCCTATCCTCTCAACCTTTCTGTCAGCTTCCTCCTTTCTGGCCATCCTTTCCCTGCGTCCTACCTTGCTGAGTTACAACGCACCATAGTGCAACGTTCTGTTATGTCCATTTTTCCATCACGAAAAGAAGAACCGTCAGTTTATAAGTTCTTGGTCGATCCAAACACTCTAGGTGCCCACTATACTCCATTGCGGGTCAAGAAAAGTGGGACAAGCCCCTCCTGCAGAGCCCTCCAGATTTTCCACTTGGCGAAAGCTGGAGGTGTGTGAACGCACCTCCTCTCTCGCCTTTGATCTGTTAGAGCGAACCGAGACGTTGGGGGGACCAACAGAATGTGCCCCAGTTACGCTCACGCACCTACTAGGAAAGGAAGGAGGTCCCAGTCTAAAGGCCGACATGTTTAAAATTAATGTAAAGGTTAAAACTTATGAGCAAACAATGATATTAAAATAGACGATTTCATCATTTGATTACTGGTTCAATCACTTCTGACGCAGCCTACCACTAATCCACATTCGAGATGAAAAGGAGGAATAGTTTCATGGTCGAAGGAATGGGTCATCCCAAAAGAGTTCCTCAAAATGTAAGACTCACTTCCTAGCTAATGCGCAGGGCAGACGTTTGCCAGACCCTCGTGGTCCTCGAGGTTTCATACAGACCGTAAAGTTACCCGTGCCCTTTATGTTGAGCGCACGTGCAGAACTAATGCTTTGTCAATCTAAACATACAGTATCCACCTAACACCTTATTTGTTCGTCCTAACTCGGCATTCGCGTGCCATCAGTGTGGTAAGTAACCAGTACTTCTCTAATCTCCACCGCTTCTAAAAGACCGAAAGGGTAGGTAACGCCGCCTAGTGCTTCACCAGGTGAGAAAACTGTGCTTCCTCTGCAGTGTGGGCAGGACAACTGGCAACTCGATTTTTACTTGGAAGCTCACGTATGTCCGTCCCTTTTTTATTAGTCTTCGACGGCTCGTTCTAAGAGAAAACACAACTGGCAACTCTGTCGGAAGCAAACTCGCGTTTGCTTCCAACCGAGTTCTCGTGATCTCATGACGAGAGAACACGCTGGCACACTGGTACCATCTAAGAGGTGACCCTGGAACAACACCTCACTAGAGCAAAAGTTCTGCAGTATTTGCCAGATGAAATGTAAGCACTATCTACGACAAATGGTCGTCTCTGTCAAAAGTTTTTGAGCCGAGAAAGTGCGTAAAAAATACATGTGCAGAAACTGAAAGTGTTTCCACCTGATAGCACCAGTGTGTTTAAGAGATTTTAGAAGGTTTTAAGGCAGGCGGTCATAAACGGTCGTGTCAACCAGCCTCAATGTGAGTTGGCGCCGATCCCCAGTCATCCGACGTCCCTCCCGTCGACAGCGGTGCAACTAACGAAGACGAGCGGCGAAGCTTTCCACTCGCAGCACACGGACGACGGAAGGACCGTGCCATCTCCATCAGGCAGGATGGCCATGCTCTTTTCTAAAGACAGCTACAAAAGTGTCAAAAAGAGCGCGAGCAAAAAGGCGCCGGGCATTTAACATCCTTCCCAATTTCGACAAACCTCGATGAATGCAAGCTCGCAGATTTACAGCGTCGCGGTTCGCAAAGCCAAAGCAAACAGCCACGGCTAAATAGCAGTTCACCCCCAAGTTGGGGCGCGGTGCAAGCTACGCGCTTGCCGGACCAATCAAGCGTCTCCTTTCGTCACCCGATCCCGGTCTCTGCGCATGGGAGCGTGATTAGGTGGCGAAAGTTAGATATACGACTGGTCCAACGAGCACGCAGCTTCCTCCACAGTGTCAGCATAGGGTTGAGTATAGAGACTGCTCATCACTAGATTCGTGAGACTGTAGTTGGCTCCCAATCAAGCTGGGAGTTTATCACACATTTACACAGACAGGACGCGCTCCAAAGAGACTGAGAGCTCTCCAGCGGGCGCGCCTTGGCCAGGCCCACCCGTGGCGAAAGGCGAGCACTGTCCGAGATCGACCAAGGACTCGGCCTGAAGGTCAACCGGCCCGCGCTTCGGCACACTCACCCCTTCGGGGCCGGCCACGACGACGTGGAAGTACCTAGCGTTGCTCTCGTCGGGGATAGCGCTGATTCCTGGCACGGGCTCGGCCATCAGTCGCTGTGTTTCCTGCGCCAGAGAGATTGGGCAAAGTGGGACAAAAGCTTGGTTCACACACGCGGTAGCGACGCCGCTTGTGCGGCGGAAAATGCGTGGTAGCTGCTGCGGTGCCCGACGTCGCAGCCGCGAAATGGCAAGCAGAATCGCACCATATGAACCGGGCATAAGGGGGAAGGAGGCAGAGGTCGTGGCGAAAACCGAAAACGTCCGAAGCCGGGTTAAGAAGTGGGGGTGTGTCGCGGCGAGCGGGGCACGAGGAAACGCCGGGTACAGCCTGTGCCAAGTGCGGTTGCTGTGTGGAGACGAGAAGGATAATTGCTCGACGCCCATGGTAGGCGCACGGCTACCCCGCTGCATGGGGAAGTCGGCCAAGACACCGTTTGCGTGCAGCGTACGATGAACAGGACGCGGCACCCACTGCATCGAGACCGCGTCGTGCCGCTTACGAGGGACACGCGAGTCCCTGCGGGGATTTTGAGGGGGATGCGGCCAAAAGCCGGCTTATCGGGAGTCAGGCCTAATGACAACGTCATGTAGCTCTTCCCTCGGCTCCGTCGCTTCCCGCAATCGGGGCCCGGGCGGGGTTTTCGGAGGGATCGGACGACTCCGTCGCCGGGGCAGATCGTGGGGCCACGTACCTTTATGATTCTCCTCGGTAAAGCGGCCATGATTTAGAAGTATTAGGCTTTTTTCCTAACGGGGGAACAAAGAAAAATACGCCGCCCTCCCTGCACGACTCTCTCACACGGGGAACATCACAGCTTGGCCGGTCGAACGACTGGCCACAGTGTCGTATTCGAGAAATTTGAGCGCATGGATTGTGTTTGTTTCTTTTTTATTTTATGGGAACGTTCTTGTTACCTTTTGACTCTAGAAAAACTTATTTCTCCGAGTGTTTATAATTTCCTGGCAATGCGATTTATAAACTCGGTATTACTTTTTATTTTTAATTTCCTCTTGAAAGAGGAAACAAGCTAACGTATGTGCAGTTGACCGTCGCACACTTCGCTGAGGGAATCCAGTGCACTGAAGGGTAAACCTCCCCATTGCTCTGAAGAGTAAATTTGCTTCAAAAAGTGTAATAAATCCTAAACCGAAACCACCGAATCAACGTGTGAAACGTCCGTATGTGCCGCCGTGCAAGCCACCAACCAGCGCGAGTACAAATAAAATCCTCCTGGCGCCTTTTCGTGGCGCGTGCGCTCGGTGGCGCTCGCTACTCTATGATTTCAGAGTCAGTATGATTTATGATCGGCCCTGAAGGCCTAAAGTATCCATAGGTGGTATTCACTGGCGGCCCGCTGTCGCAGACCGCAAGTTCACGATGAGCATCTACAACGCTTCCGCACCGTGCAGTTCACACCACCAAGATTGCAATTTTCTTGGAAGCTAATCGGGTATCGTTCTGAACATGCACTGTGAACCCTGTGAACGCTGCGCTCAGGTATGGCGCCCACTAAATACCACCTATGCGACAGAAGCTGCGAGAATCGGTGGAACGTTGGATGCAAATTACCTGTGGTAAAAAATAAATTCTACCGAATTTTTTTTTTTTTTTTGAACGCCGTTATGTTGTGGAGCTTGTCGACTGATAGGTCACACTAGCGCTCTCAACTGTCATGAAGCCAACGATCGTTGGCATCTCACAACAGTCATTGGGGAGTTGTAGTAGACCGTTTCCGCAGCTCGCTAAGCACCCGGATAGCTCTCCGTAATCCGCCACAAGACCTTGAACTATGCAGACAAGGCTGGCGGCGCGTATGAGCAGCTGCGGCGTTTTCTTTATGGATACCGTAGCGGAGGAGAAAAACGATCTACTACAACCTATTGAGCTCAACTAAATTTTCCGGTGTTCCACGGCAGATAGGCCTAACAACCCCAGTTGAGACGCGCCCAAGGGACACAGTTGAAACCTAAACGAAACCAAAACTGGTGTGATGAGACCAGTGTTGGGTAAAGTACATCTAAAAGCTACTTGATATTTGATACTTGATACTTTATTGCACTTAAAGAAAAGGGAGTATGGAGGGCGTGCGAAGTTCTGCGGAAAGACGGGGGCTCATGCAACATGTGTGCCCGCAGAACTGACCCTTTATACTCAAAAATAAATAAATAAATAAATAACAAAACACACACACTATTGATACACTTAGTCATTGATGCAGCTACACATATCTTGCTGCCTCACCCAGGAGTGCTCTAATGTCCTCACGGTTAGATGGCAGGGAGTGAGTCACTGAAGAGGTAGGCCTCGCTACACTGAGGTAAAGTACGAAGTAAATGAGACGTGATGTACTTTAAGTAAAGTAGTAAATACTCTGGGTGCAATGTACTTGAAGTAAAGTACTATAATTACAATGTACTTTAAAAGTAAAGTTCAAGTATTTTAACACAATATTTCATGATGTCCTTTAATTCGCCTATGCAGTGATTTTTAACTGGTATGCATTGCCCACGGGTAATCAGGTGCGCATGAGCCTTTTTCAAAAACAGCGGCGAATATTTGATAAAGTCATGTGGCCACAGAGTAGTTATCTTCAGGAATGAAGCCGAATTCGGAAGTCCCTCTTTTGAATTTGGCGCCGTTTCCACTGGATTGTGGCACCGAAGGAGGTAGAGAGACATGACGTCAGCCCCGTAGCTTCCGCAAGCAATCCTCTCATAGAGGAGTGTCCTCTCTTTAATGAAAAAAAAAAAACAGTAAGTGTGAAAGCGAGCTGGTGATAATTAATCATAATGTGACACCTGAGATTGGGGTGCGAAAAAATGAAGGAACTTTCAAGCCGAAGGAAAAGACAAACGAGAATTTCTCAAAACATTGTGACGTTCTCCTCTGTTGTCTTTTGCTTCAACTTGAAAGTTTAATTGTTCCGCACCACAGTTTCAGGTGCTAGATTATGATTAATTTAGCTCTCATAATATTTTAAACCTCCTCGCTTGCGCTGACCGACCGAGAAGTAGCGAGAGTTCAAACAGCTACTGGAAAGCCGCCCCAGAACAAGCAGAGCGATGCCTCGTCTGCTCACGTTTCTGGTGAGAGTAGAATAACCCTCCCAGTGATTTCTTCGGAGTTGACAAAGCATTATTTTGTGATACAAATTTAATTTTCGGGAAGGTACTTTGAACTTAAATTCGGGAAGGTACTTTGAAGTCGGGAATTGTACTTTCCTCGAAAAGTACCCGAAAAAAATACTTCAAGTAAAGTACAAGTACATACTCAGAGAATGTACTTCAAGTAAAGTACAAGCAGGGGCGCCGGAACAGGGGGTGCAGGGGGAGCGACGGCTCCCCCTCATTTACAAATGAGGTAGCACGGCTCCCCCAATCTACGTCAATCAAAGTTTTTTTTTTTTTTTTTACTGATTTTTGTTTTACCAGAGCATTTGGCGCCTGCTGTTTTGTGGCTGCCTCTCCGTTTTCGTTCAGTCAGATTTTCCAGCTATCGCCACAAAAGCCGATCATTTGGGGCCTAGCCCGAAGGATAAGCCCCCAGCGTAAACCTGGCCGTGGAGAAAAAGACCCTGGAAAAATAGCGATTTTGACGTTCGCTGTCTTCAGCAGACAAATTGTTGTAAATGACCCTCGCAGCCGTAGGAAGAATTCGTCGAGCTGGCCTCCCGTCGAAAGTACGCGGCCTTCGGGGTCTTCAAAAAGCTGGAAGCCGTTTCACTGTCAAAAGAAGTCTTCGGAAGCTTGAATTAACTTAAAATACCCTTCCAATTCACTGAGTGAGGGGGGGGGGGGGCAGTTGGGTCCCCGGGGAGCTTGTGATTGTCGGTGAACGATACTCACCGTTTTAAACTTACTATTCCCGTGAATGACCTTCAGACTGTACATAGATTAAAAAAAAATAGACACCACTCGACCTTGCCGTTCGCCACAAGTGCGCGACCTTCAGAAGCTTCAAAAATCTCAATGCCTGGGGGAAGCGCCAAGATAATTTGTGAAGACCGCGTCTTCTGTTTGTTTCGCCTCCAAAGAGTTTTCGGGAGCCAGTCTAGCGCCCTTGGGGGCTTCTAGCGTTAGCCGCATTATTCCTGTGAGTGACTTTCTGAACTAGCCGGAAGCATCTCTCCACCTGCCAACCCCTCTCTCCTGGAAGTGGGGACATTCAACTACTTCAAAAAGGTCCAGTGCCGCGGTGTCGGTGAATGGAAGAGCTGAGACTAGGAAGCAGGAAGAAGGCGACTCGCTTTTCTTTGGCCGGTAGATGATTCTTCGGAAGCTTGGGGATAAGCGGAAAGGTATGTGCGACGGGGGATTACTTTAAGGATCCTGACAAGGTCAGGCAGCCTTTTTGGCTAGACGGGGTCGATGTCTGCGTATACCGCCAGTAGCGAAGTCCTTTTGTTGGCTGGTGCGGTGGAGGGGGATGGGGCGGAGCAGAGGAAAAATTAAAATGCTACTGCCAATATCCTTTATAAACAGCATACTGCTGCTGGAGAGTGCGCCCTCTCTATTCGTGGCGCGACTGTGGAGAGGTAAACATACGAAGCTTCACCTGTCTCCAATATTTCTGGAGTCTTTTTCAACTGTTCAATCCCCTGCCCCAGCTGAACTCTCGCCTTCATATGGCCTCAATTTTTCAAAGTTTTTGAGCAAAGCCCTCATGGTCAACAAGCTCCTCGTTCTGCGACGATCCACGAGCAGCAGTCTCAGCGTTCTCGACATCCCTACTGGTAAGCCCTCAGTTTTAATGTTTCATATATTTATATTATTAGCAATTTGCTTGATTTTCCTGACAATTTCTGGATGCAAAACAGTATTGCTGGTCACAACGTCAGTTTTTTACACCACAGTAGCAATCATTACTGTAATTTTATGAGAACTAGAGTCCCCCAGCACAAGATCACACTTAGCAAGCGAGAAAATGCGTCTGTATTCTGAAGGAATATAATTACGAACTCGACCGTCGCTTTCCGGCTCCTGCCATATCCACTCGTGAAGCAACCACGTTCAACTGGTTGCCAAGGTTAGTTGATCTTAATTTTGGTCGCGCTTGCCCTCTGAGGCCTCGGCCAATATACCACACTCTTCAATATTTACATGTCTACAGCTCACACTTTCAAAGCATAGTAGCGCTTCTATACCTTTTTATGCATAACGTGCAACGCTGTCAAAGCTAGCGTACCGGTTTGCGCTGCCCACGTTCCGTCTCCGTCTCACCTTAGCATGGACTATTGTTGACTACACGTGCTAAAACCGCGAGCTAATTGCTTGGGATTACGCATCGGTGACTGCGCGAGCGCTCGCACAGCTCGTGTGGCAGTCAAGGCTACCGTCTCGCGCTAGTAGAAAAAAATTGGGTTGTGTGTATGTTTATACAGCCTAGAACTTCGTCTGCCTCCAAGGGCGACGAGTCTCCCAGCTGTAGATGAGCAATTTAGCCATTGCAGTACACACCGCTAGCCTGGGGTCTTTAACGTGCAACACGCAGTAGTGATAGAAGACCGCACGCCGGTACGATGCTCATCCAGATCGAAACGGGCAGGGGCGGGAATTGAGCCCAGTATCCTGGGTTCTGCAGCGCGAGCTTTCGCTCCACGTGCTCCGAGCTGGTGTGCGCTAGACCACTCGGCCACCGATCCCCCCGCTAGTAGAGCCTCTGCGGTTAGTCCATGCTAAGGTGAAACGAAGTATAACTGTACCCACAGCTCACGTAAATGAGCTCATATGGATGCCCATTACGCGTGTAATAATCGTGACCGCCAGGCACGAGCATGACACGTTCCAAACGCACCAATACATGCAAAGGTAACTGGCGGGAGCCTCGTCACCAGTATGAGCTGTGGGTTATCATCTGCCATCGACTTATCTTATCAACTTACGTTATCGTCATCCCACTTATCATCAGCAGCCCATAAAAGCTAGCTCTCGATGTAAAATAACGGTCTACACGTGCTTGATCACAGTCCAGCCAGCGCGTGCCAGCCAACTGCGGCGAGCCAGAAAATGCTCGTGCAAAAAAGCACAAACACTGCAATGAAAGCGCCCTGAGACGCATTTTCGGAAAGGTGTATAAAATGACCTCAAGGTGCGTTCATTGCTCTGTGCGTTTCGCAGGAGCACTCTCTGACTCGAGGTCACGGCTCGAGGTAGTTGTGAGCGCGTGCTCGCTGAACTGTGATCGAGCACGTGCGGACTCTGAGCTCGCTGTCAGCCAGTGGCGTAACTAGGGGGGGGGGGGGGGGGCAGGGGGGTACAAGTGCCCCGGGCGCCACTTTGGAGGGGGCGCCGAGCCGAGTCCACACAACATGTGCCCTATGGAAAAAAATAACGACAGCGGCGCTACGCGAGGGGCGCGAAATTTCATTTGCCATGGGCTATGAGGGGCGCAAAATCTCATTTGCCATGGGCGCCGTCATATCTAGTTACGCCACTGCTGTCAGCACAGCCTCAAGGAACTGAACCGAGTCACGGCGGTTACTGAAAAGCGACGCGAGCACGTTGTCTGTCGAATGCATTGCACGAGCACAGGCTACACGACATACGCTCAGAGAGCGGAGTTGGCTCTCGTAGCTTTGTTACGCGCGCATCGAATAGACCATTTGCTATATTACCCAAGCATCAAGGAGAGTGCAGGGATTGGTGTTCCGCGCGACACACGCGCACGCCTTCCCCGTATAAAGAATTCGAAGTAAATAACCAAAATAAAGAGTTGAAGAACGCGCGTGCAAGATGCAAATATGTTTTATGTTTTTGCTTTAGAAAAGTTACTACTGCAGTGCTGAAGCCAGCACGTGCGGCGCGTGGAACACCAATCCCTGCATTCTCCTTGATGCTTGGGTAATATAGCAATAGGTCTATTTAGATCGGACAAGCATGATCGGTAGAAAATTAAGAGAGAGGGAATTAGTGTGGGTAATTTGTCCCCTCTTAATTCGACGCGCTATACGAACGCATACATGTGAACGCAACCAATTAGGGTTGTGTGAATGCTGCATTGAATCGAATAGTGCAAAGCCATCGTTAGCTTCAATACTGCAGAGAAAGCCGGCACGCCTTGGACTGTGAAGGCTATGAATGACTCTGCGCTATTTGATTCGAAGCACTATTCGCAAACCGTTAGCAACCATATTAAAGTAACTTGCTTTTAGACCGGAAAGCTACCTCAGCCGCTTGTTGGAGTATACGCCGCAAGTTATTAAAAGTTCTTCAAAACCAGCAATTCAGAAAGTGGCGTTTAGCCGGTACATGGAATGCAATTTGTTATCACGACATGCTCATGACCAATACCTAACTAACGAACGAGCTGTACACGAGGAATTGTTTGCGTCTAGCCTTGTTCCAGTCTCAGCTGCAACGAAGGAATTGCGAGGCCCTAGCAAGCGCATTATGGGTGCATAACATTTACGCACGGGCTTTTCCCATTTTCACGATTTGTTATTGCAACATAAACAACAGCAACGAGAAGTTGACTTGAGTGAATGCCCCCGTCGAGCAAGAGCTCGCTGACTGAAAGACCACCGATTCGGGAAATGGTGGATTACGTAAATAGATTATCGCTGAGACGTAACTTGACGCTTTGACGTTGTTTCGGACTCCGAGTCTCGGTGTCTCTCTCTTTTTCTCTCCTTCGCTCGGTAATAAATTACTGCTTATATGTTTCACTTTACTGTAGACATGGCGCCGCGTAATGGCGGAGTGTAGATAATATTTAATTTCCTTTTGATGCTTTGATGGTGTCGGATTCAACTCCGTCTGATAACACCGTATAAATGTATTTCGCAGATGGCACGAAAGCAGACCTTGCTGGACCTCTGGTCACCAACCGCAAAAAGGACCAAGCCACCACCAGAAGAGCACATCATGCACTTGGAAGCGAGTGAGAGTATTCCCGCGCAATGTCAATCAGCATCAACCAGTTTAGGCCCTGCAGAGGAAAGATACAGTTCTCCTGACGCTGTTTGTAGGATTGAAACTAAGTTTCATCCCGGAACCTCGTTCAGGTTTCCCAAAAATGACAGCAGGAGCTGCCAGTCATCTTGGTTTATAACGTATCAATGGCTTCATTACGATGAGAAGCAGGACTGTGTTTTCTGTTTCGACTGTGCTAGGGCGTTTGAAATGAAGGGCTTGAAGTCTCTCCATGGTGTCGAGCCGGCTTTCCTAAAGACAGGTTTTCGAAACTGGCGGAAGGGACCTCACAAATTCAAAATGCATGAGAGGAGCGAGCATCACAGAGACTCGATTCACCATATTATCCAGAGAGAGAAAGGGGCATCCATTGCAGCACTTATCTCGAAGCAGAGTCTTCAGCAGCAACAAGAGAATCGTGCGGCTTTACGGGTTATTGTAAGCTCGTTGCGCTTCCTTGCTCGAAGTGGTTTGTCCATTCGCGGCCACCTTTCAAGCAACGGAGACCTGGTGCAGCTTTTGGAAGAGAGAAGAGAAGACGTCCCTGCGCTAAGAACCTGGCTTAACAAGCGGGACAGGTGGCTTAGTGGCGACGTGCAAAACGAAATACTCAAAATAATGGCGCACAGTGTCCAGCGAATGCTTGTCGACAAAATCACCCAATCACCTTTCTACGCCATCATGGCAGACTCCACGACTGACACGTCGGGTCAAGAACAGTTTTCCGTGTGCGTAAGGTACGTTTCCCCAGACACACTTGATGTGCATGAAGCGTTCTTGGGCATGTACAACCCACCTGACACCAAAGCAGCAACATTATTCTCCACGATCAAAGACGTCCTGATCAGGCTATCGCTTAGCTTCGACAACCTCCGGGGACATTGTTTTGATGGTGCTGCCAGCATGTCTGGAAAGATTAGCGGGGTACAAAAGCTAATCAAGGATGAGCAGCCAAAATCGACATATGTTCACTGCTGTAATCACTCTCTCGACCTTGCACTTCAGGAGGCGGGTCGCAGCTCTGAAGTCATTTGTACCACATTAACAATTGTGAAAGACGTGTCGAACGCGATCCTGAATTCGGCAAAAAGAAAGTCAATCTACACTGGTATTGTGTCAGCTCCGTGCCCATCAGAATGCGAGATGGACATGCCGGTGAAGCAGCTGTTACCTCTGTGCCCAACCCGTTGGTCCGTTCGCGTGAACTCCATGTCGAGGTTCTTGGATAATTATGGTCGGGTGCAAATCACTCTCGCGGAGATCCTTAAAGAGAAAACTTGTATTCGAGACGACCGCCGCGCTGCATTCCAGGGCTATTTAAAACGTCTGCAGCGGTTCGAGACGATGTTTTATTTAATTGCATCGATCAAGGTCTTTGGTCCTTGCGAGGAACTCGCCCGTGCACTTCAGAGCTCCAGTTGCTCTGCCACCGTAGCAAGGAAGTCGGCCGATGTGCTCGAGTTGACCCTGAGAAATCTGCGGAGTGATGATGCTTTTGATGAGATTTTCTTCTTGCATCGGCCAAATCAGATAGACTTAATCTCAAATTTCCTTCCGAGACAAGGAAAAAAGGCCACCAAAGAGACTGGAATCTACAAGCCGTCCAGTTTCACCAGCGTCATTAGACTTGAAAGATGCCCTGAGAAAGGATTTTTTGAACTGGTCGATACTCTGACGGCGGAAATTCACAGGAGATTCACGCAGCCTGGACTCGACGAGCTTGTTCGTCTAGAAGGAATTGTGACTGATGCAGCCAAGAGGAAGCCTCCCTCTGCCGCCGTCTTGGAAGAGGAACTGGGGCTCCACACTTCGGATTTCGACGTCTCCCGGCTTGCTGCACAATTGATAATGCTGCCGTCACTTGGAAGCAGCAAGTGCGACACCATCCAAGATGTTCATGCATTGCTGAAGGATCAAGCTCCAAACGTGAGACTAATTTTTGAGGAAGTTTTTAAACTTGTGCTTCTTGTTCTCACGGTCCCCGCGTCGTCGGCATCATCCGAACGATCCTTCAGTGCCCTGCGACGTATGAAAACTTGCTTTCGAAGCACAATGTCACAGGAAAGGTTGACTCATCTACTCTTATTGCACGTGCACGGCGCGCTGACGGCCACTTTGAGCTTAGATTCCGTAATTCAAACCTTTGTCGCACGAACCGCGGAAAGGAAGTCAACGTTTGGCACAGCATGACTGTGAAATGTAAAAATGCGTAAGTGTGTTTGTGCGACTTTTGACCAGTTCTAACATCACTCAGGAGGGTATATTTAAACTCTATACTTATTACAAGTTATTGTTATTAGCACCGAGAAGTTTGTGTGGCTCCTTTTGGCGGCCTGCGAGAGTGAGTCAAGGAGACAATATTTCAGCCGAGTCAACTTGCGAAAAGTTGGGTATCGGCTGCTGATAACTGAGAAGATCCTTTTTGCTTTATTTTTCGATAGCGTGATTGTATTTTGATTCGTGCGATCATAATCTCACGAGAAAAATTTCTGTTCTCCCCATGACGTCACGGTGGAAACTGTAGCGACGCTTCTGTTCGTTCTTGCGGCCAATATCGTTCGTTTATTTTTCTGTGTTTGTAAAGTATGCACAAGAGATGTAAATTATGTTTATAATTGCGTTAACATCATTTTCTCGCTGACAATGTAAAGGCACATTACTTTTGCAATGTTACTTTAGGTCTACGATACAAATATGCGCATGTTGTAATTTTTCCTGGAGCACGTTTACAATATTTGCTTGTTCGTTCCTCCCAACTGACGGTATCTCACGCGGAATCTTTTTTTATGTTTCATAATAACCTATTGTATGTCTGGAGTTCATATTATGTGATTAGTGAAAAGCTGTGGTACTGCTGACCAACCTTCCTTCTTTCTATCTACATATAAACCGGGACACGTGGGCTGGCTTGTGTGTACGTGTGTAGCTTTTATAACTTTGGTGTCGCTTCCAAGGCTGCCTCAGCGACAGGGCTACCATGTCATCGATTTATGGATTTCTTAATGTTAACTCTGTTACGTTTAACTCGACCACGAGTTCTTTCTGAAATTCCTTTCCTAGGTTTTCTAAGCAACTGGGACTGCTTTGAATTAGAGTTAATTTGCGCCATTAAGACGCATGTATCTTTCATATATCGCATTTATTGCCCTATTCCTTCTAATTACAGACTAGCTCCTCTCTGGTATTTGGTTTCTCCATAATTACGTTAATCATTTATCAACACAGGAGAAACGTCATCGTGTCAAATATTGCATGTACATAAAAAGTCAGTCTGGTCAAATAGAATATCGGTAACAAAAACTTGAGAAAACGTCGCACAAAGGATACATTTCTGGTCCTAGCTTTTTAATTATCTGTCACAGTTAGTGCGCCCACTTGTAGCGTGTTTATATCATGGTCTTATGACGGTGTGTTAACTATGTTTATTTATTCATGTAATCATATGTACGACCCCTGTATAGTGCCTGCATGAGCCCTCAAGGAAAATAAATGATGATGATGATGATGATGATGGATGTTTATGGTAGTATTTTTTTTTGCTCCCCCAGGGGAAAAATAGTTCCGACGCCACTGAGTATGATACATACTCAGAGAATATTACTTCAAGTAAAATACAAGTTTAAACCTACTTGAGAAGTAGTACTTTGATACCGGTGCTTGTTACTTCCCAACACTAGTGAGACGCGCGCTTCCAGGATCTCGGGGAGGACGCGGTGGATAGTGAACGGCATAAATGAAAAGTCGGTTATCTTTCTTTTTTTCTTGCTTTTTATTAAGGTGAGTTTGTGTTTTGAAATTTTTATGCGATGCCTCCACCTACCACCTTCAGGCACCTCTGCTGTAAAGTATATGTCTCGATACGTTACCAAGCCGATTTTTGCTGGGCGCTTGAAAGGCATGCTGGATCGAAGATTTGGATTGCACAAAATAAGGCCGCAGAAGCGTTGAACAAGAAGACGCTGCAAACTCCGAAGCCCATCACTCATACATCGATTATCTCAAACGGATGGCCGTCTTTTGGGGGAAAGAAGGGCGCGATCAAGCGAGGGCATCTGACGTCACGATCCCCTCCTGGAGCAGTTGAGAAAGGAGGGGAAGCGACCTCGCTTCTCTCTCCTCCTCAGCTCACCGGCTCGAAGGAGAAGAAGCGAAGAGAGAAAACGAGAATCGTGACGAGAGATGTTCTGTCGGCCTTGTTCGATCGGAATGCGAACGTCCGTTAGGAGATATCGCTGTATGGGTGATGTTTAAGGGATTTTCAGTGTCTCGACGTAATTGTGTCCACCATTTTGTTGTTGTGAGACTGTCTGGTCTGTGCCGAAGGCGAGCGTTCCAAGGATTTATCATCACCTCTCAAATATGCGTAAAACACAGAAGCTTACAAGTCTTACCACGCTGACATCTCCTCAACAGGTTGCGCTCTAAACCTTCAGAATTAGAGAATGCAGAGTAGAGCAAAATGGCCGATTAACGTCATGTGAAAAACGCCCCTATTGCTCCAGCCGTGTTTTCCGAGCTCCAAATTTTCGGCTCGTGCGCATCCCCTTTAAAGAACGCTCCGCTTCATTTTTGATATTTGAAAACTATGCAGCCCTCTTCAGTATCATATAGGAAGACCCCATGTCAAATATTACGATCTAATTCCGTCTATATATTTAATAAACTGGCCAGCAAACTTTCAAACGAGCCAAGTCGCCGAAATCTGCCAACTCTAGCGTGCGACGTGAGGCGCAATCGTCAGCGCAGTCAATGCGACGGGGTTGAGAGCGGCCAACGTTGAACCACTACGCCAAAGGCATGCACTACGTCATTCTCACGTTTTGGTTGTTTTTACTTCTCAGAGCGGAATTGAACGATGACGTCATGAGTTTCTCCTCCCGGTGTTGGCTCTACGGCGTCCACGTGATCACCGTAACGCGGATGCGCTGGTTTGCGCTGCCCTGCGCGTTTATCGCATGTCGGTTTCTCCGGCTCCCCCTCTCCTCTTTCGTGTTCTCCGTCTTCCCCCTCTCCCCCGGGCCATCACCATCCACGCCATGCAGAGCGACCTGCCCGCGTCGCGTGTCCTGTACCTCCGCGCTCCCGAACGTCACAAGACCACGTGGTTCGACGTGGCGTGGCCATGACTCTGAGGACACGAGATCAATGTTGCCTGCGCTAACTGAAGTTTCGGTTTCGGTATCGGCTGATGTTTAAATTAAGATTACACAAATAATATTCAACATTTCGCGAATCCGAAGACGTAGAGCTGTTGAGTAGTACTTTGTGAAATGGAATCACATGTAAGCCTAAATTTTCCGGAATTGAGCGGAGTTGCCTTTAAAGGCTTCATCCGGATTCGTGTGCACGATTACAAAAGTCCCTTGGTCATTTTGAGCCGGCGGCGTAACCGCGAAAAACGCCAACTAAATTGGCCGCGACGCGTCATATCAGATGCTTTATCACGGAAGCCGGCGCGGTCGCTCGACGTCAAAGAGGTCTAACGAAGAAACAAAGAGGCCAAAGAAAGGCACAGCCACGCAGATGCCTCGTCACGGAATTGCCGGCGCTCAAGGTCAAAGCGGGCGCGCTTCAGAAATAAAACACAAAGAAAAGCACAGCAACGCAATGCTTCGTCACGCAAACCGTACGTGCGCTAGGGAAAACGTGGCGCGCTGCTTGTTGGAATGCGCAGCGTCTCTGCCGAATTTGAGAATGGTGGAATGAACAGTGCTGGATATTGACAAGACGCCTGCCAAAACGCGGATACTGTACCCTGGCTGAATGGTGCTGCTGATTTGTTTTGTTCCCCGCTAGCGTCGTCACCACGATCACACAAAAGCCCATCGGCGTTCGAGTGGCCAGTGATATTACGATGGACATATGGGACTACTACACCGATAATATCCGTTGCCGTGCCGTGTGGCATTCGAGAGGGGCTCGCAGCGACGCGTGCGAGTAGTCACGTGATGGATTCACGGCGTTAGATTAGCTAGGACGGTTCGTAGCCTGCACTGGGGCCTATCCAGACATAAAACGGAGTAGAGCATCCTCATTTGCGCCGAAAAGTGTCAAAGTGTTCGAGGTCTGTTTTCAAGGCGCTTTTACTTTCTTGAACATGGCGGCCGCGATGGCGCGTTGGTCCTTCCAGGAAATCGTATAATGGTCTTCTTTTTTTTTTCTCTCGCGCATTGATTTACTAAGCAGAAGTGCCCCGTGCATTTATTAGTTGAAACTATTAAGATATGAGCTCACCTGAGTCAAAAGGAAATAAAGACTTCTTAGAGCGCAGCTCTTAGGCGCCTGTTTCCGGCTTGAGCAGCGTCGCCGTAACCGTGAGGTCACGTGACCCCGGTGACGTCACGAGGGTCACGTGACCTCACGGTCACGCCGACGGCGACGCCGCTCGGAGGGAGGAGTAGCAGGCCGGATGAGGAGGAGGGGAGGCGGTATTCCCTTCCCTCTTCCTCCTCAAGAGCTGCGCTCTAATTCGTCGTTACAGGGAGTTGTAAACGGCTTTCATTTTTTTCCGAGCTATCGTGGCGTTTATTGCGACAGAAACAAAGGATCAAGGATCAAATAAATGAAATTGGCTTACATTATACCACATATTTTGACAAAATAGATAGCGTGGCGACCCAGAATGTCGTTTTATTGTTTCATATCTGATTAATGATAGTTGTTTCAATAACAGCTATCAAGAGAGAGCTGTTTATTTTTTGTTGCTCCAGTGAATTAAACCTTTTTATATATTAAATAAAATAAAAGAATGTACCATCTAGCTACACCTCTGGTATTAAATTACATGTTGCATCTGTGAAGAAAGCGGCTCATGTAGTGCTTTCAAATGATCAACGTATGCCATCGGAGCCACCCTCCCGCAGAAACATGTTATAAGTTACGAAGGAGAGATGAGCACTTTGATTCTTTTAGTATTTCGGTCTTTTAAGGAATTCTTTATACATTGGGAGCACTCAGAAACAGTGGTGTCGCTAGGCCTGCTAGGCCATCCGGAACCTGGTGCCCTTAGGTCTTGCGCGTGAACTCATCTCTTTGGAAATGCCCCAGAAAGATGTGATCGTGTCATGGCTATCCACTATGTTTAGAAATGGCCGGTTCGGGAGGGTCCGGTACACTACCCTTTATAAAATTCAAGCTTATAACTCTCGTACGATTGTACGAGAGTTGGTGGAACGCTAGCATATTTTCGAACAAAAAATCAAAAATCACCAATTGCGAAAATAAATAAATTCTGAACAAAAAAGGTAATACAACTTTCAGACCATTTTCGGAATGTCTGGAACCGTAAAAAGAGCTCAAACGAGTCAATGCGCATTGCTCCTGGTCTAGTGGATTTTTATAAATTGGCGCCTATCGCTCTCGTGGTATGGTTTCTCGTCCCACCAAAAGATGGCGCTAGCATTCAAACACAACTCTCTTCTGGTCTCTTTATTACAACTTCTGGCGCACGAACCCCGCGAACCCGACCGACGAAAGAAGATTATAAATCTACAATCCGTTTTGCCAGACCTCGAAACGTTCGCTGGCGTGAAATATTCTCGGGCCACGTCGAGCTATCAGCTAGCTGGTTCTCGGTATCTGCTCGTTCGGCGGGGTGGACCCGATATTTGGCGGCCAGCGCGAAGTTGCTCCTCGCGTCTTATCATTTCAAACTCTGGTTCAAGACTTCAAGTTTGGGCATTCCATCGAGCTGTGTTTAGTTTGCGATACGAAATCGCTTCGGTTTCGTGGTTCATTTCTTCTACCCGTGGCACTTGAAGCAGCAGTTCAAGGTCCGTCTCCTAGGGGAGAGAGTAATGAAGGTTAAATCCGAATACTTGATGAATACCCTCTTTTTAAGAAAAAACTGTCTACCTAATATTTAGTCATTTGCGTGTCTCTTTTGGAGACATATTTTTCTCCGTAATCTAATCCCTATGACACGGAGCGTTCTATTCTATTCTATTCACCTGCCCACTCTCATTTGGCGCAAATTTTTTTCGCACCTTTTCAGCAAATACTGTATTCACGAAGTCGTCGTTATTCTAACGAACAAAGTCCCGTTCACTATCTGGCGAACACAATAATAAAATAGAATGAGGTGGGAAAAATGTGTCCCGCCCTAAAAATGCGATCGCCATGGCGGTTTCGGGAATTTGGCCGCGCAGCAGAGCAGACGCGACGGACGGCGCGTTTGAAAAAAAACCGAGACTCCGTGATTGGCTGCCCCTCGGGCTCCGGTCGTCGCTCATTGGTCGGCCGGGAGGGCGCTGTCCCGCTCTCCCGGCTTTTCGGAAACTCGGCGAACTCCCCGACTGGGCGCCGCACAGTTGTGAGAGAAGCGGGAGAGCTTGGACTGACAGCCCATATCCGACATCGCAGGAGCGACTTTTGACGACCACCACCTCGAAAGTTTGCGGGTATGTGGATGCCGCCTTTTGCTCGCCTCGCATGACAATGACAATGCAGTTTCGAGCTTCTGTACCGGCGCACTTTCGCGCCAGGCCAGTCTTTTCCGCTTTTGGATGTTCGCTTCGATGACAATGTAGTTTTGCAACTCTCCTTTTTTTTTCTTGCGCGCTCAGAATGATTTTTTTTTTTTTGATGCTGGAGGACGTTTCGTGAACCGTTTGTCGTTAAAAGTTCCTGGCAGAAGCTCATAAACAAGACCCGACATGCCAGCCAGACTGATTTCGCTTTTATTTGTTTACTTTTTAAGGTTACAGCTTTCACGCGCGAAGCTCTAAACTTCCAAAATATTGATTTTCTTTTTTTTTTCCCGTGTGAATGCGCGTGTTGTTCTCACCTCACTTCACTCGTGTTCTGTTCGATATTTGAAGAGCGTTCGAATTTCCGCCATTGTTTTCTGTTGCTCGATAGTGCGCTATGATTCAGCATCCCAACGCGTCGCTAACCTCGAAGAGGACACCTTTCTGGTTGAAGCGCGAAGTCCGAGCCAGGAACGAACCTTCGAAATTAAAAAAAAGGGTGCAGCAGATCACTCGATGCGCGGAACCATCTAGGAATGAGACAAATCTCGCAAACGCGCAAATGACTCCCTACACGAAAAATGAGAACAGTACCGTGTCATCCTGCAAAAAAAAAAAAAAAAAAGGAAACGTATGCTTGTATGAGGTTATGGAATCAGCCACGTTCATCCCTTTCCCTTTTATTTTTCTTTCTTGTTGGGTATGCTTAGGCATAACTGATTAGTGGACGCTACAAGCTATCCTAGCCAATCCCGCTCTGTGGACGTAGTCCGTGATAGGCTTTCAGGGCGTAGTTGTGGCCCTCTCCAAGGTCAAGTGACGCTCACACGGCCTTGGATTGGCTCCGATGGCTCGTAGCATCCGCTGCTCACCCATGGTCTCCCGAAAAATGTCTAAAGTCGAGCCGATGAAAAATACAAAAATGAAGGAAAGAAAATTTACGTCCGTCTTTTACATGAAGCGACAGATTGAGTCGACAAACGCAGAACGTAGCTCACGCGCAGTAGCTTCTTCGGACCAAAACCAATTCGAGAACGCGCGAGAAAAACAAATATATATATATATATATATATATATATATATATATATATATATACATATTTTATCAATTTGTTCTCGGACTTTTTTTTTTTATGTCCACTCCATCTCAGAAACCCTTTTGCGCACGCACGCGCGAAAAAAAAAATGGGAAAGCCACGCCTCGGGTATTAGAGCTGCCCTCGCATTCCGGCATTTTCCGTCTAGTGTAACACCCAAACGCCGTGTCAACCCAACTCCTCGTCATTTCTCTTCATTTTTTTTTTCTTTTTTTTTTTAATCGCGAGAAGGACAGTGTTGAGCAGGTTCGCAACCGACGAAGCGGAGGGCAATTATTTTGTCCACCGCTTTTCAGTTTTCGAAGGCGAGTCGGCAGAAGCCGGGCTGGTGTTCCATTACGCGGCGCATCTTTTTTTCCCCTAAGCGAAGCGCGACAGCGGAGGAGGGGCGGGAGCGTCGCCCTGCCTGCCACCGGACGACAGGAACACAATGGCGGTGCGATGGGGAACAACCGAGTCGATTACGAGCTGCACCTGGCACAGAGCGAACGCTCTAAGCCCCCAGCGAGCCAATCGCAGCGATGCAGCGAGGCACGTGACAGCTCTCCGCAAAAGGACTGCAATTGGACGCGACGTTGTCACGTGCCTCACTCCTGCCCACCGATTGGCTGGCTGGGGGCCGCAGCGTTGGCTCTTTGCCAACTCGCGGTGAGGCCAGCGGAGAGGAGGTGGTAGGGCGTCCACTCTGGGAGAGGGAAGGGGTCTTCCCCGGCATTGACCCTCCCCCTCTACGTAAGCCAAGTGGCCGGCAGGGGAATTTTTTTTTTTTGTCTCTTTGTTGTGGTTTACGATTTCCCAAAGTAGCTGCTCACGAGTGTCAAAGAAATTTACGGAGAGAAAATGACGGCGAGTTAGGAAGAAGAAAAAGTCTGCGAATAATGGTAATCGCATGCTAGAGAGCATGTGGACTGCGGTTGTTTGGAGTCCGCTGGAGCAATGCCACCTAAAGACACAATGCTGAATCCCAAGGGGCAAAAAAAAAAAACACGCTTGACGGGAGCCTTTGGAAGCAGGCGATCGCGTCCGTCACCACGTGAAACCGTCGCGCTCGTTGCAAACCCAAAAGGCATCGCCGCTTTTTTTTTTTTCTTTAAATAGTGATGACGTCGTGCCGACTCTGGACCCAAACGGCCAGATATTTTCCCAAGTGCTGCGCTTTATTCGCCATCATTTTTTTCTTTCCACTCGTCGAATTTCGAAGCATCGTCTGCTTTCCCCTCTTGTCCGCTCTATCGTACACTTCGCACTTTCCACTTTTACCTAGAACCCTCCCTCGCAGCTTAGGAGAGGGGGGCGCTACGAGGATTGTCTTCCCTGTGGAAAACCGAGGGTGGACGTCTGCTTTTAAAAGGGCTCATGAAACTATATCGGTTTGGAATGTTCGTGACTTTGAGGAGGCGCACTGCGTCCCACTCCTAGTCTTAAGTAAACTCGCACAGACGGCCATCGATTTCTAAGCTTGTCTGTCGCGGTGAAATTGCGAGGATGAAAGCGTATTTTCAGTCTTGCCGTCGCGGATCTCGATGACGTAATTGTGGGATCGAAACCACCCGCCTGACGACGGTCGAGCGCGGCTCATAGGTTGGAGACGAGAAGTGCGTGAGCGCTCGACTTCGGCTCGCAACAATCAATGCCACGGCGGACACTCGGGTAGTGGCTCGTGGCCAACCACTACGGTGATGAGATTAGCCGAACTCTAACAATGCCTGGAGCTCAGCACGCGTTTTCTACATTGCCGACCTTAGCGCGTGGCTATGATTAACGTTGGCGGCATAGGATAAGCACAAGGTCACGTGGCCGCTTCTTCTGGCTCCGAATCGAGGGAATAAACAATGTTCATACTTCTCGATTTTTTTTTCTTTTTTTAGATGCGGAGCATTTCTTGCTCGGGTCAATGTCCCGCGGCGTCGGCGTTGTAGTCCGCAGTCACACTACGCACGCGCAACTCTCCTCCTTCCCTCTCTCCAACAGCTGCGCGTTACTCTCTCCGCTCTCTCTCTCTACCAGCTGCGTGCACTGCGCGTGCGTTCGCTTCTCCTCACACCGCGCGCGCATGCGCAACTCTCCTCCTCTAGTCTCCTCTCCTTCAAGTGTGAAAAAATAAACGGCGAGCGGCGAGCGTTCCAAGTTTCTCTGCCGCGAGCCGCGACGAAGGCTCGCGTAGGGGGTAACGCTAGGGCAGTCGGTGGCGCCATCTCTCGACGTCAGCACGCAACTGACTCTTTCCTCGGAACCAACACGATGCTCCGCATCACCCCATGGTTCCCCTCGGGAAGATTTTGCCGATTGCCGTTGCGATGAAAGGAAAACCAAGGCGAGTTTATTCAGTTCCTAAAGAAGAACAGGAACGAAAATCAAAATATACGAATACCTTTCCGAAATGGGTGAAATATGACCTATGATATCCGTAAATGGCAATCGCACTTTCGTATTTTGAGCGGATGGCTATATTTTTTCTTTCGAGCGTCCGATTCTAGCGAGCGCTTCGAAATCGGCCATCGAGGCGTGCGATGCGTCATGGGAACTCCGTCGCAATCGCGACGTCAGCTGCACGACGACGGCCGTCCTGACGTATTCATTTCGGCCCTTGCTGTCCGCGGTGCCTTCTGCCATGATCCATGAACTGGAGAGAACGAGGATTTCGAGTAACAAGGGGTCTCGGAAGATGCCAGCGAGGAAGAGCATAGTCACTCTCGCACATGGTGACGGACAGGCGATTCGGGCTAGAACCATTCTAACCATCCGACGGACCGACCCGGCCGACCGTCCGCCCGACCAAATCTAAAGGGAGTCGCCAAGAAATGCCTCGCATTTATTAGTGATTGGCCAACTTGGAGGTATGCGCTATTAGGTGTCTTATTTACAGCGTGCACACTTAGCTTCGCTTTTCGTGCGGTTCGCCGAGTTCTGCTTTTCTTTTCTTGGAAAAAAAAATAGTCGGCACAGCCCCTGGTAGCGAGCAAATATTCTTGGTAGGAAGACTCCTGAGGACAGTGGTCGCCTTTCATAGTCTTCATCGCGAAAATGGTCACCTTACGGGCGATCGGTTTTCACCGGCGATCCGAGAGGACGCGCGAAGCGGATCCACACCCTTCGGAGGCCCCTAGCAGCGTTTGAGTGCGGAGTGGCGTCCTTGCGGCCAGAAGCGTCTGCACGCCGTCGCCTCGCAACGCCTCGCAACGCGCCGCAAGGGAGACACTTTGGACGCGGCAGCAGCGTCTTGCGTTAGACCAATCAGAAGCCGGGAAAGGAGGGTCACGTGTGCGCTCGCGAAATTTAGCTGAGAGCCTGTGCAAGCATGGTCCTGAATCCTCCAGACTGCAGTTTTCAGAGGCATGCCTAGGCTTGCAGATCATCGTCGTCGTTTGTCAACGGCCAAGCAAAATTTCCTAAGGAACCGGAAGTTGCGAAGTGCCTGTCACCTAATCTATCTTTCTGAAATCTTAACTTTTTTTTTTTTTTTAGTTAAGGAAATTTTTGTTGCTAAGTCTGCGGAAACGGATGTTCGCTAAGAAGGCTCATAAACGCATAATCCTCGTCTTCAAAAAAAAAAAAAAAAAGGTTAGTGGGATGGTTTTTTGGCGCCTTTCGGTGGACAGCTTTCATCTTTTTTTGTTTTGTTTTTCTCCAGTGGAAAAAGGAAGAAGAAAAAAAAGCAGACCGTTGTCGCTTTTGAGAGTGATGCGAGGCGACGTTGGTTGACGCGAAGACGATAACATTCTCAAACTCCAAACCACTTAGCACTTCCTTTTTCAGGGATTATCTAACAGATTTATTTGAAGGGAGTAGCTTTATTCGATAAGGATGAAGCAGATTCGCTCTACTGAGGATGGAGATGTTTACAGAAGGGGTATGACGTCAATGACAGCATTCCGCTGTTTTGTTCCTGGACCAGGATCTTATCGCCAACGCCTCGAGTCACCCGGCCGACAACCTCAGTAGGGAAACTCACCGAGACCAAACTAAACACGACAACAGCGCCGTCCTTTAGCTACGAATTAAAACATGAAAGTTTGATGTATACAGCTTCTGCGAAATGGCACTGCGAGATGCGACGCCACCGGCGCCACGCTACTCGACCTGAACTGGAGCCAGCGTATCGAAACTACCAGGTTACACAGAGCCCTGGCTCTGAGGCTACAGGATCGTTTGCGCCAAGATGGCGGCTTAATTATTTGTTACTGTGGTCACTATGAGCGTTTTGAAAGCATTTTTGCATATAAACAAACGACAAAAGTTCTTTTTGTGTGACCTTTTATCGGAGATTGGTACAAAATGACAGGAACGTGATGTTCTCATTAAAAGTTTAGTTCAGATGGTTTAGCGGCAGAATGAATATTGTTTATCTACAACCATATCTCACCGGTGATTTCAGGTAGCGCGTCCCGACCTGGGCGCGTCCTAACTTCGGTGCTCGCGTCCGCTTGGGAGAGGGAATTAGCATCCCTGAAGCCACAGCAAAGTATCGAACGCGATAGTGGCAAACTAATACGTGCAGCTGTGCAGTTCCCAAAGTGGCCACTGCGGGAGGAATGGCGGCGGTGCGATCGCCTTTAGTTCGGTTCTCGAGTACGGATCGGAGCCACTCTTTCACTGTTCTATACTTCGTTTCACGATAACTTGGCGAACTGTGGAGGCTGCGGCTCCCGCGAACCGATAAGGAACCAATAATCCGTAAATGGGTGGTACACCCTGAGAAATGCCTGCGCGTCTACTTACCCGCAAAACACTCGAAGAGCCAATCTTTGCGATCCACGAAATCAGCTCAGCCAATCATGAGGCGGAACATCTCTTTAGACCTCAAAATGTAGTCTGCGCCGTGGCATTACGCGATGCGAGCCTCATCATTCGCTGAGCTGATTTCGTAGATCGCAGAGATTGGCTCTTTGAGTGTTTTGCGAGTAAGTAGACGCGCAGGCATTTCTTTGAGTGTAGAGTGCACTGCACATCCGCAGTGATGGAAGTGCTGCGCCAAATTGCGCCACGGACCACAGTCTGCTACGTCTTGCGCCAAAATCTCATTTTTGCTCAGAATGGCGCTACACGTGAACCGAGATAGGCTCGAACAAAGCGAAACAATCAAAATATTTTATTATCGGTTGACCCTAATATTTGGAGAAGTCGAAGGAAAGGAAACAGGAACAAATACTTATTTCACAGCGTCCCAATGTAGCTCGTTTCATGCGAGGTCGGAGTTGAGTCGAAGGCTCCAACACTTACATTCACGAATACGCGTACTAAAAGCTCAAGGTACGGGACATTCGCTTGATTGCTTTAGCCAATGAAAGAGCTCGCAAATAAGGATGATAAATGCTACGATGTCGCGCTTTGGACGGCGGTGCCAAGAGCTAAAAATCGCGAGAAAAAAAATCGATATAGAGGGATAGTTGCTATCACATAACGAGGGTCCTTTAGTCCCGAGTAAGATCACTGGACTAATCGTGTCTGCCACACGCCCGCACTTTCGCCGCTCGCGTCCACCTTCACCGCTTCTCAGCAGCGCGAGCGTCGAGCTTCGCCGCTTTGCACCGGAGTGCTAGGGAGAAGCGGCTGCCATGGTGGGGGGCGCGGGTTAGCGCGATGGGCTCAGAAATCAGACTCAAGAATATTACGGGTCGACCAAGAAACACAAATATTCATAAATGCCTGCAAGATTTTTCCAAGTTCGTTCCAATGACAAGTTTGAGCTGCCTCCCTGTTTTTCTTTTTCACTGGCTTTAAGAACTAAAGAAAACTTTTGGTCAATAACGTTCCTCATTATTTATTTTAAATTGGACTAAACCCGTTAGACCGTCCGCTGGCGCAGGAAACAGTTTATTTCCTATATTTTTAGCCATCACTTAGAAATTGTAATTGTGAAATTCCCTCATTTAGAAAAAAAAAGAAAAAGTCCTCAGCCGAGAAAGAGAAATGAAATGCGGGTATATATTCGAATAAATACGGTATAGTGAAGGTAGTTTCCGCGCGACAGTCGATCGAAAGAGCAGCGAACTTTAGCACAACTCTGGTTCCAACGTCTCTTCGAAGCATCGTCACTTTTAAAGCGCGAGAGTAGGTTTTCATAGTATTCGGGGGTTTGTTTTTGCCGCATTTTTATGGATAGACTTCTTAGCTGATAGGCACATTTACCTGGCATTTTAGAGAAATAATATTTACGGGCCAAATGAACTAGCGAGTGTAAGAGGATCAGAGAGGCTTTATCTCAACTGAAGTGTCGACGGCGTAGGACCCGCTCCGCAACAGCGCCTCCGGTCCTACGCCTTCGCAAGAGGCTTAAAAACCGGTCTTGTCTCTCTCAGTCCTACTCCGCCGCAAGTGTGTGAGCGGCGCTTTATAGACACTCTGACAGGTTTCTTATGCGCCAAGCGTACATCATGCGGAACACTGCCTCATGGTGTCATGCCGTTAGCTCTCGTAACGATCTCTAGCGGGTTGCGACGTTCTACGAAAACTTGAAATCGCGTTACAATACATATACCGGAGGTTGTACAGGATTAGGAATATTGTGGCGAAAGTCACTGAACGCTCTACTATACTATAAATCTCTATTTTTGCGTTTCAACGTGTTTTTGGTAAATACCCATAAATTCCCTGAATTTTTCTCCGAGGCACTTATATCGGGGAAAAAAACGCACTACAGCGAATTGGAGCTGTTCTCGAATAAAAACAAGCTACTATATCTATTTTGAGTTGACCCAGAACACTGGCCGCACTGAACCGTGGCTTTTTTCGGGAACCTCTCCTCACGTCGGTACCGTTTTCCAACTGTTCGGCAGTACGTTCTCTCGAGGAATCCCGTTTTTTTCGACATAAGGCCCGATAAACGTTAACCGAAAACTGCGATTATGGTTTTCGACGACGCTCAGCGAGTTTCTAACTGGAACCATGCGTTTACTTTCAGTAATTAAAAAGCTAATGAACACATTTTAGGTTAATCACCCCGCGCGACGATTAGACCTTCATAATTGGCCCGCACAGACCGCATCGAACTGGAGAATTTATTTACAAGAACTCTGTAAAAAGGAAAGATGTATATAAAATGTGCATAAAGAGTAAGCTCCGAATTTTCGCTTCTCCATTTGACCAAACGAACGATCACCTTTACGGGTGAACAGGCGGAAAAGGAAAAAACAATATTATCAGCCCATGCTGCGGTGGAGAAAGCACGAATTGAGACTCGAGCAGTCGGTGTCTGGACGTAACGAGAGCATTTCCGCGCGTACAACATCGTTGTTGGGAAACATGGAAGAATGTTGGCGGCGCGACAGGCGGGTCAGTCCGGCTCGCTCCGAAATGAACCACCCGCCGTCCTTTGTTTTCCCGCCGCCCTCCGGAGTCCGGCTTTCGGCGAACGGAGGGAGCGCCGACCATTTGGGTAAGGCGAGGCGGATCTGCCCGCGGAGCTGATGACACAGCAGAGGAGCACAAACATGGCCGCCGCCTGAGCATACGAGAGCCAGATCGAGGGGCCACTCCATTAGGCGGATGCAGCCAAGCGGCAACCGGAAGTCTCGTAGCTTTGTGCTTTGCCGCGCTGCCTCTCCGTTCTATTTCCGGTGAATGGCCTTCGACAGCATGCGTGTCGCCGCGTCTCGCTCCCCACGCCAGCCGGGCCAGCCTAGGCCAGCCGAGTGCTGCGTCCTCTGCTTGACACCCGTGCTTCGACAGTTGGATCGCCCTGAGCCCAGACCGCTTTGCGAACCAATGCTAGAGTGTACTAGACCAATGCGAAGAGCAAGTTCGTCTGCTTCTTTCGTAGGGGTGGTGTTTACGTCAGAGAGACGCCGAGCTCTGATTGGCTCTGATTCGAAGGATAGTGGGTGGTAGACGTCAAGGCAGCTTGCTTTGAGGTCTACCCACTATCCTTCGATCAGAGCCAATCACAGCTCGGCGTTCTGACGTCACCAGAGCCTCTGCAAAGGAAGCAGACGAACTTGAGCTACCTCCGCTTATGACCAGAGAGGGCGCCAGGCGCCTGCCGCTTTGCGGCCTATTCTCGTCGAGCTTCAGCGCGTTTGTCGCAATTGGTCGGGGAGCGATGACGTCATGCGCGGGTCTTGTCTTCTAGGAAGGCTCTACGCACCTTTAATAATAATAATAGAGAGTTTTAGTAGATCCTTTCGGCTCTCCCGCTACGCCACACGCCAGAGCGACGTCGCTACCGCGCATGCGCGCTGCTAGCGGAAACATTGCGGAACTGCGGAAGATAGCGGATGCGCGCTATCTCACCGAAATAGCGAGAAGCCTTAGCGCGGACTGCTAGCGTGGGTCTCTTGAGAACGAGTCCTTGCGAGAATAGGGAGGGGCCAGGGAGGACGCAATTCGAGATGTCCGCCACGCCGCGTGTGCTCGCTTCTACCGCTCCGCGACGGCGCTTCTTCGTGGCAGATGGTAGGCCTGCAGTGCCGCTGCGAGAGGATAGCCGCGACGAATCCGCTCCAAGAATGCGACGGGTGACGGTTTATCACGGACATGCGGTACGCACGGAAAAAGACTTCATCGGTCTGGGCTGTACGCGAAATATCCGACTTCCTCCTCCTTGACTTGAGTCGCGAGGGCAGAACCAACCTAAGAAGGGAGCGAGCGAGCCGATCTGAAAGATTTTCGCAACGTTTAATTCGCAATAAAAAAAAAAAAGTGCACGATCACAGAGACGTAGGAAGAGCTACGGTTGGTGTTGTTCCCGACAGCTGCTCTTGACGCTTGACGCAAATCGGATTGGAATGGCCGGATTGGCCGTCGGTAGTATTCAACTAGAAACACAATAATCATTTGGTAATAAAAGAACCAAAGATTAACACTTTACTAATTAATAAATAAATAAATACTATTTTTTAGAAAGTGGCGGTAATAATAAATTACTAAGAATTTAAGGTCGCTAGCGGCGTCGCGTTAGGTCTTGGACGCTGTAATCTCTAGCGGGTTCCAAACGTTCCATTAAATCCTGAAAGCGCGGCTTCACTACGATACATATAGCGGAGGTTGTAACGGATTGCGGATAGCATAGCGGGAGTGAGTTAACGATCTACTAAAACTCTCAGATGAATGTGCACTTTCCATCGTCGCACCCGGGCAAAATATGTGCTGTCATTAGATTGTGGGCGCATTGCACGATTATCTGGCGGGGGAGTCGTGGCTCGCACGTGACGTCGTCGTGCCGTGGTCATTCCTCCTTGTTCTTGCCGAGAAAACACAATATGGGCGGCAGGCAACAGCGAGGTCCTCCGCACTCATGGGACGCCAGCCATTCATTGGGCTTGCTCGGCACCCGGGTTAGTAAACACGCGGAAGGCGACTATTGGGATGGTCAATGGAAGAAAGGCAGGCACGTCCTTGGGCCTTCATATCGGCCGCGATCCCATTGGGTGTCTGCATTGACGTGTCTATACGAACACTTTTCTGGACGCCCGGCCTCATTTCACTCTTTGGCTGCCACAGACAAACGCGGTCGTCGACGCCTGGCTTGGCTCTTCTGGCTTGCCAGACGCGTAAAAGATCCGACGAGCAACGAGTTGTCGTTCGACTCCCTTCAGCCCCGCGGGAAAGCGGCAAACGAAGACAGGTGCTCCCGACTAAAGTCCTCGGACGGGTCTAGGCGATGGCCGATCGAACGCGACACCGCATCCTGTCGCACAGGGGCAAAAACGCACTCCGCCCCGTGATCGGAGCTACCATCGGCGGTCGCCGACTCATCGCGATACCGTGCTTTGGTTGTCTGCTGGGACGGGGGTTTCGATGACAGTGGTCGACGCAGCGACGCCTAAACTCGACGCGCGGCTGTGACGTCCACGCCGCTTCGTGGCGCTGCTGTCGGCGCAGACGCTTATCCGGGTTCTGCGCACTGCCTGCACCTGGCGGTGCCAACCGCTGACTATGAGAGTAAACACTTTATACTGCAAAGCGCCATGAGAGCACCGGAAAAAGCCCCGGATCTTTTAAATTTGAACGTTTTCAACTAAACGTGTTTCCCCAGAGAGCACAATAAACGGAGCCTAGAACAGCGGGCTTCAGCATGTTTGGCTCTTAGTCGATGACGTCACGCGCAGGCAGGCCTTATCTTCCAGGGAGTATGCGGAGAGCAAGTTGGTGTGACGTCAGACTGATTGCCGAGCTCTGATTGGCTCCGATAGTATAGATAGTGGGTAGACTTCAAAGCAGGCTGCCTTGAGGTCTACCCGCTATCCTTCATTCAGAACCAATCAGAGCTCGGCGTCTCTCTGAGGCCACCACAACCCCTGCAAAAGAAGCAGACGAACTTGCTCTCCGCATTGGTGGCACACGAGTGATGCGTCGGCTGTTCGGCGCAACTTCGGCTCCAAATATGTTCGACACGCGTGTGGGGCGTCAGAGCTCGGCGTCAACTCGAATCTAATCACACGCTCCGCCCAGAAAGTGATGCACCAAATATGGCGAGCGCCAGTTTTGCTCGATGGACTTTTCAGAAGGGTCTATGGCACTCGTTAGTGAACACTTGGCAGCGTGACACTGTGCCGCACATTAACCGTCGCTAGAGTCGTTGCTATGGGCAAATGCACGGGGACTCGACGCAAGGTTAGGATTTGTCCGCTAAATTCTAACCTCACGATGTTGGAAGCATCGTGCCTTCTCAATATCGAATCATATGGTTTAAGTGCGATATGGCGATGATAAAAGCCCGTATTAAGGTTTTACAACCGCTTTTTCTTTTTTGCACTTACAACGGCTCGGCTTACGCGGGGCGTGTGGTGTAGATTGGCGATAGGTATCGACACCTATCGACACCTGCGAAATGCTCGAGACACGTGCCGCGCGCAACTTCTGGGAAGAACATGGCGTCTGAGATCTAGCTCCGTGTTGCGCTGTGCCGCCATGATCTTCCCAGGGGCTGTAAGTTGCACGTGCCTCGTGCATCGACGCACCTTGCGCTTACTTTTCAAACATGGAGGGGCTTTCAATCGGACGGTACGGTATCGTGGTGGCTGGGTTGTGCGCACGTGCGACACTGGCAGTGACTTCCTCCCCTGCTGCCCGTGTCCGACTGCAGCGCCGCGATTGCCCTTGTTCTACACGCGCAACCTCGCAAGTTCCACATTGTCGAGTCGCGCCGGTCCAAACACTACCCCGTATTCTGTACGCTGTGCTCACGCTGAGCACTGCTCTAATTTGATCACCGGAATGCTACCTGCACAGACGCGCTGAGCGAGCGTTGCAGGGCTTAAGCGTTGCGCTGAGCTGCTTTTAACGCACAAAAGCATGCGCCGAGATGTGCCCTAGAGCAAGGAGCTCGCACGACTTCTCTGCGCGTACACAACAGAGCTGAACGCAAATATGTGGCAGCTCGCAGCAGAGCTACGGTGCGCACTAGGCAGCAGGTTTTGCAGCGTAGATCAGGATTTACAGACACGACCCGCTACCGCTGCGGGCGCGCGCTGCAGAGCACGCATCGAAGTGACCAGCATGAGTTCCCCACATATGCAAAGCTGCTCACCTTAGCATGAACTATTGTTGGCCGCGCGTGCTATCAGCGCGAACAAACTGCTTTGGATGATATTTCGGCGGGTGCACGAGTACTCGTTCTGCGAGAACGCCAGTCAAGGGCTGTGAAGTACCAAGTAAAGCGTACGATATACCAACAGTCCCTAATAATCTTCGTGCGCGATCGCCGGGCGCTGTGACAAACTACGGCCGCTAAAACATAACATAAGCAGAAATCGTCAGCTGGGACGCGGCTGAAAACGCAACAGAAAAACACGTCTAAAGAAGTAGCAGCGCGAACAAGTAACCTTAAGTACGAACATGACATTAGGGCACAATGTTGCTCGACGAACAATCAACCCGCTAATGCCCGCTGAGAAGCTGATGGTAGCATTTTTAACATCGGTGTTCGAGTGGATCGCGGTTGCCCATTGCTAACCTTTTGCCACTGCTCGTATTTAGTCGCGGTAAATCGATATCAGTCATATATTTTGGTTCGACTCTTGTCCGGAGTTACCCTTTAAAGGGTAATTGCTGTCAGAAATCGAACCTAAATAAATGAGTAGTGTGATCCTCGGCCAGCTTCTGTCGTGGTAAGTATGACACCCAGGCTTCCTATCGATTTTTTTCTCTAGACGTTTAGATCCCACGTCTGATAATTGAACGGACGTTGTTTCTGAGCTAAATCCAACCCCACGTATTCGCCCATAGCAACGCACCTAGCAACGGCTTGTTCGAAGCACTGACGTCCCACTTACCAGGTATCAATACCAGGCCAGATCACGACGATCGTCGACAAGCCTAACTACTCCAAGCCCACTTTCACTGGCGCCCCCGTTCCCCGGCATAAGCATCTTCAAGTACAGGCGACGCCATAGAAAAAGGCATTCCTCCCTTGGCATTATAGAAAAAGAAGAAAAACTTCCCTTCAGCGACCCAGGTTCCCTAAGGAAGAATGCTCTGGAGAGCTCCCCCGCCAGTTTGAAAAGGCGAGAAGGGGGGGGGGGGGGGGGAGCCTAAACGTTCTTCGGCGGAGTTGTGGAACCCGCCCACGGAACCGTATCGGATGTCTCGAGATTGCAGGGTTCTTGGCTCGGCTGCGCCGGGGCGTTGACACGTCACGGCGAAGACAAGGTCGCTGCGGCCATGGTTGGGGGCTCAGAGTGCCCTCACGAGGAGGTGTCCGTTAGATTCGGGGTAGGGGGTGCTGGCAACCCCGCGGTTCTGTTGCGTGTGCGACACGTTGCCTGCTGGCAGGTTTTTTTTTTTACCCTCCCGTTTTCTACTTGAGGCGACAGAAGTTCGGAGTCGTATGAAATGTTCAAGAGACGTCTTTTCCGACCGCCGTTGACGGCGTCAGTTTTGGGGATGAGCCTCGCATCGTTGGTATTTTGGCTTACTTCTCCGGTGGATATAATCCACTTTGTCTATGTAGCGCAATGTTCAATCTGGTCAAGACGTTGTATTCAAACGCTACAAATTCCAAATGGGAAATCTTAGTATAGTCGGTGACAGGTTCCAACTCTTTCCACTATAACAGAGCGAACGCTGGAGAGGAGGCGACCCCTCTCCAGCGCTTGCTCTGCTCAAGTTGAAAGAGGCTGTAGGAACTTTCACTGCGCGAGTTTCTCCAGTGCCGAGCAATTCGGTTTTATGCATTTTTATCGCCATATAGTCGGCAAAGAATGCCGAGAAAGATTCGATCCAGACAGTATTGGGAGAGGGGTACAATAAAGGCCCGTTCACACTCTTGCGACCGAGTTCGACCGAGAGAGACCAGACCGGTTTTAGGCCTCTTGCGATCTCTTAGGACCAGCTCGGCTGCAGCGGAGCTGGTCCTAAGAGATCGCAAGAGGCTTAAAAACCGGTCTGGTCTCTCCGGTCGTACTCCGGTCGCAAAGTGTGAACGGGCCTTAAGATTCATTAAAACGACGTGAAAAAAAAATGCACCAGACTAAAACTTGTTGCGAAGAGTTGCATGAGATCCTAAATAAAGGCCCGTTCTACACTCTTGCGACCGACTTCGACCGAGAGAGACCAGGATCTGTTAAAACTTCTTAAAATTTCATTTCTGGCGCCATCTATGCGGTGACCGTGGAACTGCATTTCACAAGAGCGACGGTTTTGCGGCATTTTCGAGATCAAATGTAGCGTAATACCTATGAGAAGAGCTCGTTTATAACGTTTCCAAAAGTTTTTCGAGACAAGAAAGAAAGGACAATGCGCGGGAGAAATAGAAAATGTGC